>JAVLUX010000013.1:43970000-43982500 GCA_032164185.1 Moxostoma hubbsi
ATTTCTTTTAGTAAATAAACAGCATACAGAGTGACCAGAGTGGTGCAATACTCCTTTCCAAAACCCTTTTTGTCACCAGTTTGTGAGAAAATCACGTCTATCAGGAAGACTTGCAGACTTGAGTGAGATTTTAAGATGACATTTATTTGATGACTATAAAACAGAAATGTAATGTCTCTCTTTGGCGTAGGGCCCATCTGGCGGTCCGAAGAAGTTGTACTCGGAACCATCATATCCTGCTGGAGATAGGAGGCGAGGGCGAGGAGCCTACCCCCATACAGGACGGGACTCAACAGGTGGTGATGGGGTGGAGGAGGTTGCCGTGTTAGCACATTGAAACAGCAATGTGATTGTGAGCAGACTTATAAAGCAACGACTTACATGTGATTGGCTGGGAAATACCCAGCTAATGGTGCGATGATGTACCGCTGCTAGTCTTCCCGCTAGAACTACGCCGCACTTACATTATACATTTACATTTATGCATTTGGCAGACGCTTTTATCCAAAGTGACTTACAGTGCACTTATTACAGGGACAATCCCCCCGGAGCAACCTGGAGTTAAGTGTCTTACTCAAGGACACAATGGTGGTGACTGTGGGGATCGAACCAGCAACCTTCTGATTACCAGTTTAGTGCTTTAGCCCACTACGCCACCACTACTCCACCTTCCATTGTAAGGTTGCTAAGCACCCTCAAACGAACGTTAGCGCTCCCTCAATTGCAGACCAGGGCAAAGTTAATTTATCATGAACGTTTTTTATTCGATCTTTCATTTATCTGTCTTTGGGACCTGTCGTGCATCCACACGCTGTTAATATGATCAGGGTTGCCTATAGATGCAATAGATGCAACATCCCAATCAGAGATTTATACTTGCACAAATTGGAAATATTTCACCTTATGTCACATATAATCCATGCAATCTGGCAACTATGCGTGCAAGTGCGAGTGCGTGCTCTCTCTCTCCTCGCAGAGCTCAATAGTGCAATACCATGTTAAAAGAGAAGTGTGATGCAGCCCCTCCGTGTCCATCGTGAGGCTGCTGGTGTTGTTTAGTGCCAAGTCTGCGAGCAAACCTTTTCAGTGATGAACTTTAGTAAAATCCCAATAGATCTTCACATCATTCACACACGCGATCAAAACCAAGCTAGAGAGGAAAATGTTTGTTCTTTGTGCTATTTGTAAAATGCTGAAGTCCCTCACGCCTGTATGCAAATGTTACTCTGGCAGCGATCATTTATCAGTGTCATGCAGCCTGTTTTATTCAGTTGAGTGCCGAATGGGATGCCAAACAAACCATTGACGAGACTCACATCATGACCCATGAGCATGTAAACAGGTTGATAATGTTTTCAGAATAAATCAAGCACACTGAAGAAAACTGCAGCATTTGAGGTTACGGTTTTTTCAGTTGCTAAGAAGCATTCAGGACAAAGTCCTGAAATTCCAGGGCTGCGATGATAATTTATAAGAAGTCAACACTTCAACCACATGTGTAGTCTAACCACTGATTGTAAAGTACTGTGAGGGTTCTCGTCCTCCCTCTCTCTCTTGCATTTGGCCACAAGTCCTCTGATGTCTTCTCTTGCAATGCATCTTGGAAAGTACCTTCTGGAATGTTTAATCCAACCCTATAGCAGTCTTCTGGACCCCGCATTCATTGCTTCCAGTAAAGTCATCTGGTCATGTGGATGGTGGTCATAAACCTTCCACCTCCATGCAGAGAAAAACTCCTCTATGGTTTAAGAAAGGGGAGTATGGAGGATTTGCTGACATCCTGGTATGTGCTGGGAGTGCTGGAATGCAACATTATCGCACAAAACAATGAAGGTGGGGGAGTTTGATGCCCCTCGCCTTCTCTCCTCTGCTGGCACAAGTCCATTATGCAGGTCATCCAGAAAAGAAATAAGCCTCTCTGTATTGTAGGGGCTAATGAGTGGTTTGGGTAACAGCAAGCCATCATTGGACAGCATTGCACACATCGTGATGTTAGCTCCTCTCTGGCCTGGGACATCCACGTTTGCTCTCAGTCCGATCACATATCTTCCCCTGCGGTGTGTTTTTGCCTGGTTGAATCCTGCTTCATCCACAAAGATAAAAGTATGTGGAGTTCGGCTGGCTTCCATCTCCCTTACCCTGTAAATGACACAGTTTTATAGTGGTTTACATTATGCATAATTGTGTATGTGCCCTGTTTGGTTACTGAACAGACATCTTACCTGGACATACTGATACCGGAGATCTTTTACAGGTTCACTGTTTCTCTCAAAGGGTACAGTGTACAATTGCTTCATCCCTATTTTATGTTTCTCTAGGACTCTGGCGATTGTCGTTGTGCTGACCATATTCACATTTCCAAAAGTGCAATTGTCTGCTGGCACTCTGTCCTGAATTTCCCACAGTTTTATCGCATTGTTGGCAGTTATCATGTCAGCAATGGCAATTTCCTGCACATCTGAAAAGATTCTGCCTCTCCCTCCTCTCGGAGGCAACCTTTGGATCCTAAAACGCAACAATTACTGTATTGTAATAGGTTTCAAAATGTCAGTACATGTAAAAATGTAGACATATTGTATTGTACTGTAATATGTAGTTCAGTTATCATCAAAGGAAGTACGGGAGGGGAGTACGTCATGCCAGAGGTTTCCTTGGCCTGTATCGGGCCGTAAAGGAGTGTGACGAGGAGGAGGGCGTGGCCGGGCCTGAGTCACCTAATCAGCCGAGAGGGGGATAAAGATGAGCCAGTACAAGAGAGAGAGACACATGCAGCTGCTGTGCATCTATGTGTTTTATGTTATGTTCAGTACTTTTATGTCATTAAAGTTATGTTGACTGCGCAGCCGGTTACTGCCTCCTCCTTGCCCATCCTTACCTGTTACACTTGTGCCGAAACCCGGGAGGGAGTAGGGATGCACTGTTGTGGAGTCCTCGCCATTGCTGTCCACCAGGGGAGGAGTCGTGGCCATCCACCGAGGGACAGAGGAGTCACTGCTGGCTGCCTGGAGTCGGAGGAACTCTGCAATCCACCAGGAAGGGGAGGAGCCAATCCGTCTGCCAGGGGTCGGAGGACTCGCTGCCGTCATCCACCAGAGGGTGGAGGAGTGGCTGAGGACCAGGAGACGGCGTGTCCGGGGACCGGCAAGCAGTTTCTCTCTCTCTCTCTCTCCTCCCTCTCTCTCTCAGTCACTCTGCCTTGCTCTTTCCCTCTTCCCTCCCCTTGTCTCTCCCTGGGCTCTAGAAAGGCATGGAAGACCTGCCGATAGGGACGGCCGGAAGGGAATCACCCCTCCTCCAGGAAGGGATTGGAGTACATCATGCCAGAGGTTTCCCCGGCCTGAGTCGGGCGATGGAGGAGTGTCACGAGGAGGATGGCAGGGAATTGGGCTATATATAGTGAGAGGGATAAAGATGAGCCGAAGGCACCAGTTTGAGAGAGAGAGAGAGAGCCACATGCAGCCGCTGTGTAAGGGGGAGGGTGGTATGGGGTTGAGTGGATACAATGACACCCGGAATGGAGAGGGTGACCTTGGTGTGCACACATGTTAAGTTTGTACAGAGATGATTTCACCTCTAAATAAATGAATTGTGCCAAAAAAATTCAAAAAAATGACTAAAACAGCACTTGCGAGCAGGGTGGCCAAAAGGGTCACGGGGCCACCCCTGGCCACCATTTAGCTCCGCCACTGCAGTTTGGCCCATATACACTTCAGTTTCTCTGACTGTTTGAAGAGTTTTGACAATGTGACCAATGCATATTATCAATTGAAAAACATCTGTAGTTCCATACTGTTAGAGCCTCTCTTGCTTTGTAAAAGAACATTGCTTTACATGTGTAAAAAATGCCAAAATTAAGCTAATTTTCTAATGGTTCCTGTTGTTTGTGCTTATTAGGTCATGTGTTTTTAGTAACGACATATTTATAATGGGAGGAACAGTTTGCCAGAGTTTCAGTGAAATGAATTAAAGTCATTTTGAGAGATGTATGAAGTGTCGTGATGGTTGTAGGGCATTTTGGATTAAAGATGAACTGTTGTGCCGATAAATGTCGGTAGAGATGACTTCTCAGTAGTGAGAAATGTGTGAAAATGACTGTAAAAAACTGATTTTGCTTCATAACACTTGCACAGATGTAAATATGTTTTATATGTAATCATACTGTTATCCAGCAGATGTTGCTAATGGTTAAGGGTTTACCCAATGAAATACAGTAAACTGACTGAGGTTTGAAGAGCAGGCTACTAATCTTTGAATATAAAGGCATAATTCTACTATGATGATACATTAATGAAGTTACATGAAGCATTTAAAGGAATAGCTCAATAAAAATATAAAATCTGTCATCATTCATTCACCCTTAAGTTATTCTAAACTTGTTTACTGCTATTTTGTTATGTAGATACTTTTTTGATGTTTTCCGTCATTCCGTGGTTACATTAGATCATGTGTTTATATCCTCTTACATAACTGTGCTGTTGAGTGTGATGAGCGAGCACATCTTTGTGTACTATTATGTCGTTATGACCATAAACACTTCTGGAGATGACCAAACATAAAATCAACTGTGAAATACCAGCATTGGTAATTACATAATACATAGGCGCTTCAAAGACGACCACAGAACTACTTTTATGTTACCATAACCATGTCCAAAAGTCATGGTTTTACCAAAAACAAAACTATACTAAACACAACATGGAATTAATATGATACAAGTCCAAAAATAAAAAAAAAGCATGGTAATACTTTGGTACCATGAGCCAAAAACTTTGTTTTACCATGCTAATAGGTTTTAACATAGTACCACATAAAAACATGGTATTACCATGGTAACATGTCCAAAAACATGGTATTACCAAGGTAACATGTCCAAAAACATGATCTTACCATGCTGCTTGTCCAAAAAAAAATTTATTACCATGGTAACATGTCCAAAAACATGATCTTACCATGCTGCTTGTCCAAAAACATGGTATTACCAAGGTAACATGTCCAAAAAAAAAATGTATTACCAAGGTAACATGTCCAAAAACATGATCTTATCATGCTGCTTGTCCCAAAAAAAAATTATTACCATGGTAACATGTCCAAAAACATGATCTTACCATGCTGCTTGTCCAAAAACATGGTATTACCAAGGTAACATGTCCAAAAACATGATCTTACCATGCTGCTTGTCCAAAAAAATGGCATTACCATGGTAATATGTCCAAAAACATGATCTTACCATGCTGCTTGTCCAAAAAAATGGTATTACCATGGTAACATGTCCAAAAACATGATCTTAACATGCTGCTTGTCCAAAAAAATGGTATTACCATGGTAACATGTCCAAAAACATGATCTTACCATGCTGCTTGTCCAAAAAAATGGCATTACCATGGTAATATGTCCAAAAACATGATCTTACCATGCTGCTTGTCCAAAAAAATGGTATTACCATGGTAACATGTCCAAAAACATGATCTTAACATGCTGCTTGTCCAAAAAAATGGTATTACCATGGTAACATGTCCAAAAACATGATCTTACCATGCTGCTTGTCCAAAAAAATAGTATTACCATGGTAACATGTCCAAAAACATGATCTTACCATGCTGCTTGTCCAAAAAAATAGTATTACCATGGTAACATGTCCAAAAACATGATCTTACCATGCTGCTTGTCCAAAAAAATAGTATTACCATGGTAACATGTCCAAAAACATGATCTTACCATGCTGCTTGTCCAAAAAAATGGTATTACCATGGTAACATGTCCAAAAACATGATCTTAACATGCTGCTTGTCCAAAAAAATGGTATTACCATGGTAATATGTCCAAAAACATGGTATTACCAAGGTAACATGTCCAAAAACATGATCTTACCATGCTGCTTGTCCAAAGAAATGGTATTACCATGGTAATATGTCCAAAAACATGATCTTACCATGCTGCTTGTCCAAAAAAATAGTATTACCATGGTAACATGTCCAAAAACATGATCTTACCATGCTGCTTGTCCAAAAAAATGGTATTACCATGGTAACATGTCCAAAAACATGGTTTTACCATGGTAACATGTCCAAAAACATGGTTTTACCATGCTGCTTGTCCAAAAAAATGGCATTACCATGGTAACATGTCCAAAAACATGATCTTACCATGCTGCTTGTCCAAAAAAAATGGTATTACCATGGTAACATGTCCAAAAACATGATCTTACCATGCTGCTTGTCCAAAAAAATAGTATTACCATGGTAACATGTCCAAAAACATGATCTTACCATGCTGCTTGTCCAAAAAAATGGCATTACCATGGTAACATGTCCAAAAACATGATCTTACCATGCTGCTTGTCCAAAAAAATGGTATTACCATGGTAACATGTCCAAAAACATGATCTTACCATGCTGCTTCTCCAAAAAAAATGGCATTACCATGGTAACATGTCCAAAAACATGGTTTTACCATGCTTCTTGTCCAAAAAAATGGCATTACCATGGTAACATGTCCAAAAACATGATCTTACCATGCTGCTTGTCCAAAAAAATGGTATTACCATGGTAATATGTCCAAAAACATGGTATTATCATGCTGCTTGTCCAAAAAAATGGTATTACCATGGTAACATGTCCAAAAACATGGCATTACCAAGGTAACATGTCCAAAAACATGATCTTAACATGCTGCTTGACCAAAAAAAAATGTATTACCATGGTAACATGTCCAAAAACATGATCTTACCATGCTGCTTGTCCAAAAAAATGGTATTACCATGGTAATGTGTCCAAAAACATGGTATTATCATGCTGCTTGTCCAAAAAAATGGTATTACCATGGTAACATGTCCAAAAACATGGTATTACCAAGGTAACATGTCCAAAAACATGATCTTAACATGCTGCTTGACCAAAAAAAAAATTATTACCATGGTAACATGTCCAAAAACATGATCTTACCATGCTGCTTGTCCAAAAAAATGGTATTACCATGGTAATATGTCCAAAAACATGATCTTACCATGCTGCTTGTCCAAAAAAATGGTATTACCATGGTAACATGTCCAAAAACATGATCTTACCATGCTGCTTGTCCAAAAAAATGGTATTACCATGGTAATGTGTCCAAAAACATGGTATTACCATAGTAACATGTCCAAAAACATGGTTTTACCATGCTGCTTCTCCAAAAACATGGTATTACCATGGTAACATGTCCAAAAACATGGTATTACCATAGTACTTCATAAAAAGCTGTTTTACAATGAGACCATATCCAAAAAACATAGTAATATCATCGTACCATGTAAAAAAATGTCCAAAACATGTCCACAAACATGGTATTATCACAGTACAATGACAAAAACATGATTTTATCATTAAAAATACAAGGTTTTATCATAGTACCATATTTAAAAAAACAGTTTTACCATATTACCACATAAAAAAATAAAGAATTACCATGGTGCCACATAAAATATTTATAATTTTATTTTTTTAAACATGGTAAGCCATTATACTTTTTTTACATCATTATTATTGTTCGTTGTTACTGGCATTAAAATGTATGTGGTATTGAGTTTTTCCTTCACAAAGGGAATTTCAGTGTATAGCGGAAAACTTCTCTGTCTCCAGAGGTTGTGGTGGCATAGTGGGTGAGGCCTTACCAGCAACCAGTTTTACAGTGTTAAAGTCAGTTCAGTCAGATACAGCTGTTAAAAAACATTATGTAGAAGCAATAAGCCTGAGATGTCTCCATGACATCCAGACATGAGCAATTCCATCGTCACACCCATAATAATGCATTTCAGACATGTTCTTGGACTTGAATATGAGTTTGTGGGTTTTGGTGTTTTTTGCTTTTCACAAAACTGTTGGAAAAATTGAGCAGCTCAAGTTACGGTTTCTTTTGTCTAGATTTGACATGTTCACCGTTGAAATGGTGGATGTATTTTAGGAATTTTAACATTTCCTTTCTATTCTCCTAGATTGAGAAAGTATTGCACGGTATGCCACCTGTTTGAGTGTACAATACTTGTTTAAACTCTATTGACTCGCCGGCGGGTGTTGTGGAAAAATTGCAGAAGATCCTTTCCCTCCTTTGCAAGAAAACTCTCTGAGTCTGGGGTTCCAGATATCAAAGATGAAAGTTTATTGAGCAACCAATAAACATGAGAAGGCCAGCTGTGCATTCCAACATCTTAGTTCCTTCCCTCTAGCTTTATACATTTACATGTTATCTCATAAGAGTCATCGGCCATTGGACTAGCTTCTTACATCACTTCAGCTCTCCGCCATTATTTCTCAGGGGTCAATCAATGACTTTTTTCTTTTGGTGGAAACCTAGCGACCTTTCTATTAATAAAAAAAAAAATATTTATTTCTGGAAACATACATTTGTAAAGCAAGATAATACAATATCAGAGGCCTTCATGTAATTAGCCATAATGATCTTTGTCTTAATGACTGCATTACACATAATGAGCATCTGCTTCCTCTGTATGTTGGCTGAACATATGTTTTGCATCCTTACAATGGTTACATCACATACACAGGTTTTTACCGGTACAATATTTGTTCATATTTTTGAAGATATACAATACGGGTCCAAATGGGGGCGCTATATCACGAAAAAAAAGGTTAAAACGTGAAAGTCTTCATTTACATAAATTAGGCATGTGAGGCTTTTCAGAGATAACCATCACTTCCATAAACATACATTTATGTTACTTAAAATAACAAAATAATACCTCAAAACTTTCGCCTTCAATATTAGCGCCCCCTAGAGGTAAGGGGGGTAGAAATATTTATATGAAAATAAAAGTCTTTCACATAGCACATAAATGGACATGTCATATATCAAATGAAAGCTCTCATTATCAGGAATATAACTGTAAAGCTTTTTTATTTACCCTAATACCACAGTTCAAAAGATTTTCAAAATAATCACAAAGTGAAATAGGATTTCTGAAGGTCGTAAAATACAAACGTCTCATTAATGCGCAGATCACTGCTGCTGTTAGTCCCAAGTAACCAAAAACTTTAGATCTGCTTTTACCTTAGGCAGTTTTATATAAAAAAAGAGCCATTGTTTACTTGTCTGTGAGTTTGCTTGTGTGAATAATCCAATGTTATGTATTAGATGTCCAGAATAAAATATGCCATCCAGCAGGAAAAGCATACAAACAAATCAACAGAAAACTGTTATTGACCATTGATGATTAAATTCTATTTATCATCAAAGGGGAGGATCTCAGCTTTCTAATGACCCCTAGATTGAGCTTGTAGTCCACTCAGAGGCCGAGATATTCAATGAAATAATGAAGGTGGTGCTTGAACTGAACATTAGACTGAATGTCTATGGACGAGCACATCTGTGAGGGGTAAAATGTGTTAGAGCGCCACCTACAGTTCACATCTGTGTATTGTGATGGAATGTGTTAGAGCGCCACCTACAGTTCACATCTGTGCATTGTGATGGAATGTGTTAGAGTGCCACCTACAGTTCACATCTGTGTATTGTGATGGAATGCGTTAGAGCGCCACCTACAGTTCACATCTGTGTATTGTGATGGAGTGTGTTAGAGCGCCACCTACAGTTCACATCTGTATATTGTGATGTAATGTGTTAGAGCGCCACCTACAGTTCGCATCTGTGTATTGTGATGGAATGTGTTAGACCGCCACCTACAGTTCACATCTGTGTATTGTGATGGAATGTGTTAGAGCGCCACCTACAGTTCACATCTGTGTATTGTGATGGAATGTGTTAGAGCGCCACCTACAGTTCACATCTGTGTATTGTGATGGAATGTGTTAGAGCGCCACCTACAGTTCACATCTGTGTATTGTGATGGAATGTGTTAGAGCTCCACCTACAGTTCACATCTGTGTATTGTGATGGAATGTGTTAGAGCGCCACCTACAGTTCACATCTGTGTACTGTGATGGAATGTGTTAGAGCGCCACCTACAGTTCACATCTGTGTATTGTGATGGAATGTGTTAGAGCGCCACCTACAGTTCACATCTGTGTACTGTGATGGAATGTGTTAGAGCGCCACCTACAGTTCACATCTGTGTACTGTGATGGAATGTGTTAGAGCGCCACCTACAGTTCACATCTGTGTACTGTGATGGAATGTGTTAGAGCGCCACCTACAGTTCACATCTGTGTACTGTGATGGAATGTGTTAGAGCGCCACCTACAGTTCACATCTGTGTATTGTGATGGAATGTGTTAGAGAGCCACCTACAGTTCACATCTGTGTATTGTGATGGAATGTGTTAGAGCGCCACCTACAGTTCACATCTGTGTATTGTGATGGAATGTGTTAGAGCGCCACCTACAGTTCACATCTGTGTATTGTAATGGAATGTGTTAGAGCGCCACCTACAGTTCGCATCTGTATATTGTGATGGAATGTGTTAGAGCGCCACCTACAGTTCGCATCTGTGTATTGTGATGGAATGTGTTAGAGCGCCACCTACAGTTCACATCTGTGTATTGTGATGGAATGTGTTAGAGCGCCACCTACAGTTCGCATCTGTGTATTGTGATGGAATGTGTTAGAGCGCCACCTACAGTTCACATCTGTGTATTGTGATGGAATGTGTTAGAGCGCCACCTACAGTTCACATCTGTGTATTGTGATGGAATGTGTTAGAGCACCACCTACAGTTCACATCTGTGTATTGTGATGGAGTGTGTTAGAGCACCACCTACAGTTCACATCTGTGTATTGTGATGGAATGTGTTAGAGCACCACCTACAGTTCACATCTGTGTATTGTGATGGACTGTGATAGAGATATTTTTTTTTCTAGTACTTTCTGCCATCTAGTGGAATGAAACAAGACTTTTCAAAGTGAGATAGAGTGGATCAAGTGGATATCTTGGGCCTAAAATGTCAACATGTATGTGTTTCAAAAATCATGGAGTCCCCTTAAACATTCCACAGCTCAAGATTATTAATAGCCTAGTTTCCATCCACCTTTCGCGCTATTGCGAAATTGCGACATATGCCGCCTTCTGCCCGTTTCCATTCAAATGGCCTTTTATCGATAAAAATGGTGTGTGTGATGACATCATGCCTAAAAAAAACCACTTTTTTTTTGGTTTGTTTTGGTTTAGTGCAACAGAAATCTGCTCTGAAGCCGTTTACATTCAGAAATGTGTTTATCGCTAATTCGCCTCACGGATATCCCAAATTTTTTTCCTCTGAAGTTTGGGTAAAATGGGGAGATTATTGAGACGATTCATTTAAATTAGCCAGTTTAATGTCATTTTAATTTCACAAATAAAAACAATCAGAAGAGGAGGAATTGCAATCAAAAGCGAACAGTTGCCCTTCTGATAGGACTGTAATATTGGTCCTGATGTTGCACCTAACGCAGGTTGGCACCGGTTCTGACCCTAAAGCGGAGCGTCATGGCTCTGTTCAAGCTCCCAACCTGCACCAAGTACTGGCGGAAACTTTCTGTCTCAGTATCAGGATCATCAATCCATGTGTATATGATGTGTTCAGAGCTATTAAAGAAAAATAAATGATACGTGTAATATCATATATGATAACATTCCTGATATTCAATATTTTGGACAATCATCTAATCTAAAGCATCGCCATGACAACCGCATCATGTCCCGCAGATTTCTCCAGCAACTTTTAACGACCAACTGAACTTGATGATCATCTCAAATTAATTTTAGCTTCAAAATGCAAATGTATATTTTCTGAAGAAGCCGTAAACATGATCCGAGGGTTAGGTTTAAAATATTTAAAATATTTAAAATGTTCAAAAGATCGTTTTGTGAAAGTGAAAGTGAACATTCTGAGAACGTCATTCAGCCGACTTTCTTCGACAACAGAACAGGGTGAAGCTCATTTAAGTTTGTGTAAAGAAAATGCATATATAGGTCTAAAAATATATTTTATTTTTTCGTTTGGTAATAAAATAATTTTATTTCATGCTTTTTTTCGTTTGGTAATTAATTTAATTTAACAAAGGGGATTTTGCCGGCATTTTTTCAAAAGTAAAACTAAACAAGAATTTAATAGAACTGGGCTGAAAGTGTTGCACACTGATGCTTTTCTCCTAGTATTGCGTATTTATTCTTAATTTAAAACATCTTTATGCACAGAAATTGTATGTTTTATGTTTTGTGGGGTAATTCTGTGACTGCCGTCTATTATTTTGAATGGTGTGGAAAAGAAACTTTAACAAATAAACGGATGGATACAGTGATTAAATTAATCACAAACAGTGGCCATTCATTTGTTCTCCTTGTACTTGTTGATAACCGGTGAATGATACGAGATATTTGTGTTGCACTCCTGGAAGTGTCACGTTTGCAGATCGGATCTATATGCCATAAACATCAATCCATAATCACGTATAATATATTAGCTTTCAATGCTGTCGTCAGGGCTGGACTGGGAAGTGAAATCAGCGCGGGATTTTACATAGCAACTGGCCCAAAAGTTGAGTGGGGGGGTGTTCGCTGTCCTTTCCTGCATATT
>JAVLUX010000013.1:43987500-44017500 GCA_032164185.1 Moxostoma hubbsi
ATACTCCAACTGTGTCCATACTCCAAAGTGTCCCGTAAATACAACCATTTAACTTCAGGTCATTTTCATGGTTTGTGCTCAAAATTGGGGTACGTATCAACGGGTTAAAATGGCAGAGGATTTTACTCTTATGTTGGGATAAATGACAGCTTATTTTAATTACAGTAATGATTATAATGTTACTTATATTTTAAAATGAGTATTGCTGAATATAAGCAACTTGTGCTTGATTCAAATGTTGTATATTATTATATTGAAAACGCCCCTTTGAAATCGAGGTATCAAATATGATAAAACAGGCTTTTGAGGTTTATATCTGAATCACCATTACATTAAATTCATGCCCACCACAAAATAATCTGATATATACATTTTATAAGATATATTTAAAGTGTGAACTAATATTTCTGTGTATTTTCATATATGCAGACTGCTCTGACATTATAAAGATCTCATTATTTTACATTACAAGCTATTATGATGTCATCTCACCATCAGATCCTGAGTTTTACAATTCCCCTTTTTTAATATGTCAATATAGTGTTTGATGCATAAAATACATATGATAAAAACTGTTTATTGACTGTTTTATTCATATTGTATTTGATGTGCTGAAGTGAACTGTGATGCATTTCAATCCATATTTATAGACTGAGGAGAGGAAGTTGTCATGGTCAAACTCTCAAACATTTGGTATCTCTGAAAAGCTCAGGGAGTCCTCTGATAATACCCCAAGATTTACCCCTGTAGCATGTATGGGCTAAGAGAAACTTCAATAACAAATGTCCAACACATGAATGAATTGCTAATGACATTTAAAGACTCATGTATCAAATATGATACAGTACATAAAAAAATTATAAAGTGCATTTATAGGATTTCTTTTTTATAGTTTGTCTAATGGTACTAAAAACAGATTAATGTCAAAAAATTTGAATTTTCGGACAATTCTTTCACATGTCAGGCTTTAGTGTCTAAATACGTTTTGTGGCCACTGTATTTAAATCCAGACAGCTATTTCTGAAAATCCCATTTAAAAACAGAAACTAGGAGAAAAGCAGAAAGGGTGGAGATCAGGAGAGGGTGTATCTCTTTGGAATGACATCACCGTCATGTTGAGCTCCCTCTCGTTTAAGACACCGGCCGTACTGAGCACTTACTAAATCACATCTGGAGGAGAGACGACACAGATTAGCTTTTTTTGAAGTCCACAGTAAGAGAGGTATGTACTGCACTCCTGTTTCAGATAGGAAACCATGTGTAGCTCATGTGAGATTTAAAGCTAAAGATAAATTCAAACAAAACTGCGTCTTCACTGGTGGAAACCTTCATTTATTTCGCTTTGATTAAGATAAGATGAAGTGATTTTTGTAGGAATTTGCATTTGTGAAACATGGAACTTTGCTTGAAGGAAAGTCATGAAACAACTAAATGTCTCAGCACTGCAGATGGTGAGTTAATAAACCATAAAGTGTCAACCGCACAGTGCCTTCCTACAAGAAAGAGAAGAACAGAAGGGAAAATAAAGGGAATTTTCTACTGATATCAGTTCTACACTGCTGTATATATTTGGTAGGTTTGGTTATTGTGTTAGAAATAAGAGCGCATGAATGTGAGAAATGCAAATTATGCAATGACTTTCAGTGGGTGGCGGCTTTGAAAAGTTCATTTTGTACAGCCAAAATTGTTGGGGAAACCAATTTCAATGCAGTCATTATGTTTGCAATGATGCACTTATCGTATATTTATTTTTTACTACACTTGTTGATGATTATCAAGATGCATCTTATAAATAGACCAAGTCTGACGCCATCTTCTAACAATTGGCCATTGCATTCAGACAGTTCAAAACAACATTTTTAGTTTGTTTGTTATTTCTTTCTCCTGCTATTTTCCAACTAATTAGCAGCCAGACAAACAATTTCCCCAAAGCACACTGGAAATGTTCTCATATTGTGCAACTTATGGTGCTTTTCCACTGCATGGTACAACTCAATTTGACTCTTTTTGGGGGTTTCCACTGTGGGTAGTACCAGGTACCCAATACTTGGTACTTTTAGTACCACCTTGATCGAGGTTCCAAGTGAGCTGAGCTGATACTAAATGTGATGTCAACCCAGCTAACAATTTTATGTTCTAAGAACGTTTTCCTAACGTTAGTATTTGGTTGTGGGAACATGAAAATGTCCAGTTTTCTTAACATTAGTAGAACGTTTTTTAAGGTTAATAACGTTATAAGGATGTTCCATTAACGTTTTATATAATTTTTTTCCCCCCAAACCTTTAAATAATGTTAGCCAAAGTTGTTGGAACGTTCCCTGTTAGGTGGGAAAATCCTGCAGATCACTGATTGGTCAGGGAGAATTGTCACTACCAGCGTCAGTTTTAAAGTTAGCAATAGCGATAGCAGTATCATTTGTTCACACAACTTTCGAATTGTTAAAAGAAATGGCTGTATGCAAAACCACACCGTGGTCAATAAACGAGGTGCAGATGTTCCTCTCGTTAGTGATGAGTCTCTCAGGAAGTGTCTCAGATGTTGGCCGCACACGGCTCCCACCGGACCTACCAACAGTGTAGAGAAAAGTGACTACAGAACCATCAAAGATAAGTGGAAGTGGTTCGACCAAATGGACGCTATCTAAACCGGCGAGCAATGGGAGGGAGAGTGACCTGGACTGGCGTTGATCCACGATGGAGGATGGTACGTTTTGTTACATTAACTCTATACTCCGCTTGAAAGCTTCACTTTATTTAGTTGACCAGCTACTGGAAGCTTCTAAAACAACCAGGGCCAACTGTTACACTTGTGTAAAATCACCATCAACAACTGCTTTATGCAGCACAATGAGCTAGCAGCTAACAGTTAGCGGTCGTGGTATTGTTTTGGTCGCGTTTAAGATGATGTCATGGCAGTAGAGGCGGCGCAACTATGACAATCAGCCTATAATCCCACCCACGTTGATGGGCACTAAACTGCAGTGGAAAAGCAAGCTCAGAAAAGCAAAGCGAGCAGAGTCGAGGTGAGTCGAACTGTAACGTGCAGCAGAAAAGTGCCATAAAGCTGCTTAACTCTATGGACCTACCGGCGGGTCCAAAGGTGGGCACAATATTGTGAAAAATGTTTACTCTTAAAATGTTAAAGTCTCTGTATACATACAGTAAGTCAGGCATATGAGGTATCAATTCAAAGCTTAGAATCTGAACTTTTCAGAGATAACCGAGATAATCACTTCTACATTTATGTTATTTTAAATAACAAAAACCTCAAAACATTCACTTTGAAAATTAGGTAGAAATAAATGGACATGTCATATATCAAATGAAAGCTCTCATTCTCAGGAATGTGACTGTATAGTTTATTTTGATGCCCTAATACCACAGTTTGAAAGATTTCCAAAAGAATCACAAAGTGAAATATGATTTCTGTAGGTCGTCAAATACTAATGTCTCTTTTATGCTCTGATAATTTCTGCTGTAAGCCTCAAATAGCCACAAATAGCCATCTTCTTTTGCCTTAGGAAGTTCTCTAAAAAATTAGCCATTTTTTTACTCATCTGGCTCAATTATCCAATGTTAAATCTTAGATGTCCAGAATAAAATATGCCATCCTGAAGGAAAGGCATGCAAAACAATTCATCAGAAAAATATGTTTTTGACTATCGATGATAAAATGTTTTTGATGAAAGGTGTGTAAGGCGGGTGCCAGCGAGGTCTGGGCTATTCCTCGACAAGACAAAAGGCTCTCATGAGAATTAACATTTGAACTATTTCTTGCACATCCGAGATGCAACAAACTGTGCAGCTAACACCTCCCTTCTACAGTCTCATCATCTCCCCCCTTCTCCTCCTCACTTAAAGCTCACTAAAAACCTATGCAATGTGAAGTGTGTACAAAAAGTAACTATAACATGTTTGGTATCATTTAAAGTGTCTCAGTGCGCCTGGTAAACTGGTCTCATCCTCCCAGCCATAATGAAAAGAAAAAGAAGTTATAGAATATGAGAGATGTTTTGTGCCCCTTAAAGGTGTGCCCTCCCCCAGATCCTCCATACAAAGTATATGTAAATGTACAGAAACCCCCTCAATAGGGGACCCAAATCTAATTATAATGACAGACACCACCATTTGGTTAGCTTATTGAATTATTTGGGTATTTAAGGAGATGTGGCACATCATTCGTGGTTCTCTGTAGTCAGACGATCCCACACAGTTTACTGTGTGTAGTTTATATCAGGCAACTGCGATGAACTTATTATGTTACCTGTCAATAAATTGTAAACATTTGATTTTATTCTGACTGACTCTGAAATAGTTTTTCCCAAACAGATTGAGCGATTCGTATGTTACCGCAAGTCTGCGTCAGATTAGTGACGACTAATATTTGGCATCAGTTCAAGTGTACTTGGTTTGCAAAGACAGAAAGTATATTTCTGTTTAGAACAGCTAAATGCTGCTTGACCAATCTAAATTCGGGTGTGTCTTACCTCTGTTTTAATTTGATGTTTCTCCAGATAAGTGTACGCGGGAAACCACGACATGGCCAATCCAAAGCTATTACAAAAGAAGTTATGTTGGTCAACTTACATCTGTAATAGTGGTCGTGACCTCTACTGGAGAAAACGTTCAGTTAAATTCAAGTGTGTGCAATTCCATGGGGGCTTTACTGACGTATCTTTGATTGTGTATACATGAACATGACCGATCTTAGGTATATAGCAAATACCTCTGTTTGATGATCCAATACTGGCCGCTTGTGATCGTGAGACCCGCGGTGTAGAGAAAAACACGCGAGGACCTCAATGCGACATAGTTTCCTAATCTGAACAGGTAAAATCTAATTAAAGGAGTTAAAATGAATAATCAAACATTCGCTCACTTTTAATGATGCTCAGATATCATTAAAACCTTTTTCATTTATGGAGTCAGATGAAATAACGAGGTAATACATAAGAGAAAATGTATTTCATTTAATCTTCTTGTGTTGCGTAAAAGAAAGACAGTAATGCGCACCCGTATTATTGGAGACCGCCATTGGACCGATAAACGGGCTTACAGGTGTTTCTTTAAAGACACTTAGATGGAGCTTGTAGTCCACTCAGAGGCCGAGATATTCAATGAAATAATGAGGGTGTTGCTTGAACTGAAAATTAGACTGAATGTCTATGGACGAGCACATCTGTGAGGGCTCAAATGTGCCACCTAGTGGAATAAAACGAGACTTTTCAAAGTGAGGTAGAGTGAACACAACCAGAATTACATGACAGCAAATTATACATTTTTTTAAATGTCATTTTATCATAAGATTATAAACACAAACAATATTATTTATGAATAAGCGTCTTTTTTATTATTTGGGGGGTTCTCCTGAAAAATTAGACCAATTTTTGGCAAATAGTCCACAGTATGTGTGAATGATGAGCTTTTAAAAATTGCAGACGGCAGCCCAAAAATGCCCCAGAGTATAATGGGTTAACAAACTTGTTTTAAAAATGACACTGAATGACTTCTCTTTCTTCACAGATATTAGGAGAATATGGAGCAAGGCATTCAAGTAACGACATCATCAGGATTTCTTACGACCGTCTCCAGCAATAACCTCACCAACAACACAGAGTGCCCCCATTATGAAATATGGGACTGGTTGTACATTATGCAGCCATCTTATATGTTTGTCATATGTGTTTTGGGAATCATCGGAAATGTCTTCGTCCTGCTGGTGTTCGGGCTCCACAAGAAAGAGTGCACGGTGGCTGAAATCTACCTGGGAAATCTGGCAGCCGCTGACCTCTTATTGGTCTTGTGTCTTCCATTCTGGGCCATCAACATAGCCAGTGGTTTTAATTGGCAGTTTGGCACGCTAATGTGTCGTCTGGTCAATTCCGGCATTAGAATGAACATGTTTTGCAGTATTTATTTTCTTGTATTGGTTAGCGCTGACCGCTACATAGCCCTGGTGCACGCCATGTCGAGCAGTCGAATGAGACGACCGCGGTACGCCAAGCTCGGTTGCATCACGGTCTGGTGTTTCGGTTTAGTCCTCAACATCCCAACGCTTTATTTCCGAGACACCCAATACATCGAAGAACTCAAAGTTACGGCTTGCATTTTAAACTACCCGAGTACGGAGATCGGACTTGGTTGTGACATTCTACTAATCCTGCTTGGCTTTCTCATTCCAATATTGGTCATTTCCTATTGCACGTATCAGATCATTCGAGCACTGCATGAGCAGGTTATGGATCGATTCAATGCGGAGAACACTGAACGGAAGGCCACGGTTCTGGTGCTGGTTGTTCTATCAGCGTTTCTACTGTGTTGGGTCCCGTTCCACCTGATAACTCTACTGGATATCCTGATGCGGTTTGGAGCCATCAGTGGATGTGATGCACAAACAGGTCTTGATGTTTCCAACCAGATATGCACCTACTTGGCTTTGAGCAACAGCGTGTTGAACCCGATTCTCTATGTGATTGTTGGCAAGAACTTCAGGAAGAAAGTTAGAGAGCTTATAAAACAACTTAAAAATGGGAGAAAAGGTGCAAGTGGTTCTACGAGGTCGCAACTGTCAACGTTAAAGACTCTCACCACATATTAAGACATGACTAATCAAGACACGGCACATAAATGGCACATATTGAAATTATAATTGCGACATAAGAATGATGTCTTTCCTATATGCTGGACATGTTTGTGTGATCCCAATGCATGATTTTGGTATAATTATGTAACATATTTGTTCATATACATTTTTGTATTTGTATTATATTTGTACCTTTCATAAGTCAGGCCTCATTGTAGCAACATTTTGCCTGCATCTTGAAAACGCCATCTTTGGATATTACTGTATCTGTTTAACCCCAATGTTTTATCATACTACAATATACATTGGTTTAGTGACAATATATTAGCATATCATTATTTTAGATTCCCTTACTCAACCCCATTCCTAAGCCTATCCACTTATCAACAATGTAAGGCTACGTCTACATTAATCCGGATACATTTGAAAAGGGCGTTTTCGTGTTTTAAACGCTCTCCATCCACTCTGCCATTTTCAAGCGTTTTTCATACGTTGCTCATCCACACTAAACATAAGAACTTAAAGCCCCTTACTGTGCATACGAAAAATCGTTGTTTCATGTATTGTCTGAAACGCAACTGTTCTGTCATCGGACAGCAGTTCTGAGTAAAGTTCCTTTCGCCTTTGAAGGTTTGCAATGTGATGGTTGTACAAAGTGGACAGCAGGCACAGCAACGTCACTACAACATGGGCCGCCATCTTGATTTTTTGGGGGGTTGAATGGATCACATGATTTTGTCACATGGCAAAAAATACGTCATCATTTTCAGATATTTCCATTTTTCCTGTAAACAGTACAACACAAAGACAGCATTTTCAAATGTGTCCATGGTCCAGCTGTAACTCATGTGGTAGAGCGGGTCGGCCGCTAATCGCAGGGTTGGCGGTTCGATTCCCGGCCCACACGACTCCACATGATAGACTGTCCTTAAGCAAGACACTGAATCCCAAGTTGCTCCCAATGGCAGGCTAGCACCTTGCATTGCACCTCTGCCATCATTGGTGTTTGAGTGTGTATGAATGGGTGAATGAGTCACAGTGTAAAGCGCTTTGAATACCGCTAAGGCGCTGTATAAGTGCAGACCATTTACCAACCACTTGGGAGACGAAAAGCATTTACGAAAAGCTCAATTTTCTCTGTCAAAAAAGCAGTTTCAGATGCATTTCAAGACGTTAAACCAACAATCACAATCTTTATAGTAACATTAAACTACTGTATGCCTATATTTGAGTGCCTAATCCCCACCTTTATTCCTGAACCTAAACAATTTTCAACAATGTAGAAGACGAAACAAGCAGATACATGTACAGTCACAATACTTTATTCAATAAGCACTACAAAAGTATTCCAAATGCCTCATTTAAAGTCGTCCGAAACCATTCGATAGCTCCGTGTGAGGAACAGAGTGAAACTGAGGCCACGTCCAAATGTGAAAACCCCATTTTTTTTTCTCTATATTTTGGCCCTCCATCCACACTGAGACGAATTGTTCACAGTGAAAACTGAGCTTTTCGAAAGCCCTCTCCCAAGTGGATACATATGAATACGCCGTCTTCACGTTGTAGTGTGGACGAGGAAAATTTAGATATCAGTCATGTGATCCATTCAACTCAAAATAATCAAGATGGCGGCCCATGTTTTAGCAGCGGTGTTGTGCCTGCTATTCACATTGATAGTGTTGTTAAAGATAAATGTTACTTTGTACAACCATTGCGTTATTTCAAAGGCGAAGGGAAGTTTACTCAGCACTGTTGTCGGACGACATAACACGTAAATAATTGCGTTTCAGACCGTACATGGAGTGGCGATTTGTCACATGCACAGTAATGGGATTTAAGAGTTTTCATACATTTCAGTATGGACGAGCAACTTTTGGATGGACAACATTTCGAAAACAACAACAAAAACTGTATCTGGATTAATGTGGACGTAGCTTGAAGGTTTTAATAGCTGAAAATCTTCCTCTCCCTGAAGGCCGTCCCATCTCATTCAAGAATGTACATCCAAGCATTAGAATGTTGCTATTGGTCACAAGACACGCGAGAGCCAATGGCATTTGACATCATTGACATCAAAGCTGTCGAGGCGGCAATTTTTGAATATTGAATTTAAGAAACGTAGGATGGCACAGGAAGTCATTTGCAATCATTAGAAAAGCACTTTAAGTGACTGAACCTTAAGCTTTAATGGAATAGTTCACCCAAAAAGTTAAATCCTCTCATTATTGACTTCCCCTGATGCCATCCCAGATGTGTATGACTGTCTCTCTTCAGCAGAGCACAAATGAAGATTTTTAGAAGAAGATCGAGCTCTGTCAAGTCCTTATAATACTTTGACGGTCCAAAAGTCACATTTAGGCAGAATAAAAGTAATCCTCACGACTCCAGTCGATCAATGAATGTCTTCTGAAGAGAATCGATGTGTTTGTGTAAGAAGCAAGTCGATAATTAAAACGTTTTTTAACTTTAAATCGGCGCTTCCGTCCAGGGCTCTGATACTGTTCGTTCTTCTGTTGTAAATAATCGCCGCTTCCGAATTCTCGCGTGAACTCGCCAATGTGCTTACGTCACGCTTCACTTAGGCTGCTGGCAGGAAGCTCTTTATAAAAGTTAATATCGTTTTAATTATCGACTCGCTTCAGAAGACATTCATTGATCAACTGGAGTCGTGTGGATTACTTTTATGCTGCCTCAATGTGCCTATTGGACCGTCACAATGCCGGCACCTGTTTATTTCTATTATAAGGACCTGACAGCGCTCGATCTTCTTCTAAAAATCTTCATTTGTGCTCTGCTGAAGAGAGACAGTCATACACATCTGGGATGGCATCAGGGGAAGTCAATAATGAAAGAATTTAACTTTTTGGTTGAACTATTCCTTTAAGTCGGTGATACTATAGCCCAACCCTAACAAATCAGGTATTGCTTTACAAACAAATATGAAATGACCCCCATGCCATTCTACATCTCCACCTTTATCGACAGAAGTCCACGTGCTAGTCGGGATCAGACTGTAATGACTGATTGAGCCATTGATAAATATCGCACAAATATAGAATGACTTTTATTATGCTTTTCTCATTTTTGGAGCTGCATCTTGGACATGCTCCCAGCATCTTTTGACAGTGTTGACAGTTTACCATGAGAATATAGATTTTCAGTCTTCAATTCAAGTGTGAGTATAACAGGCAAGGTCAGTCTGATAGTGTTGCAAACGCATGTCCAATGGTTTGTTTACTTCTTTTAAGATTAAGAAGAAGAAATGTTTCTATAATGAAGCTTTTAATGTCAACAGACCAAGAAAAACTGCCACCAGACAGACCCTCAAGACATGAGTCTGCAGACTGTTTCTTTTAGAGATTTTCCAGTGTCAGAAAATTACTAGTTGGTCAAATGACAGAATGTGTCACAGACTTTCCAGGAGTAACTCTGTTGCCCGTTCCCTTTGTGTGGTTATGTATAAAAACCACCTAAATTGTGTTTTCCCAGTGATACCTCGACGGCTAGACTGTGGTCGATAACACAGACAGACGGCCAATAAGTGGCACTTTTATGATTGTGTGTGGGTGGTTGGGTTAATGTAATCTGTCACTATTCCCTCAAATAAAGCATAAATTTTCCCAAATGAGGAGTAGCCTTTAAATTCATCATAGTCTTTTAAACAAAAACTCCTCATGAATAATGTCTCTTGGCAGTATTTTCAGTGCTTGTAAGCATGTATACACATACAGTAATTCAGCTAAGGCTGGAAGTCTTAAGCTGTATTTGATAGAGAATAAGGGGCCACGTCCACACCAATTCATTTTCGGTTGAAAACGCTCTGATTCTGCAACATTTACGCCTCTCGTCCACACTGGAGATTTTCGAAAACATAGTTTTCAACCGAAAATGCATTAGCGTTGACGTATCCAGAGGGAATGGGTGCATGTGAAATATTTGAGATGTATATGTTGCTTGCAAAATAAATAAATAAATATAAATGTCAGAATGCATGGCTACTTTGAATGGTCTCCTATTATTATGTATAATAACATATTAAAATAAATAAATAATAATATTATGTATTAGATTATATATAATAACATATAATATTATGTATAGTATATTAATGTATATAATATATAATGTGATATATTATATAATAATATACCATAATATTATACATTGTGCTTAAATGACAACAGTCTAGAATGTATTGCAGCCAGGGGTGTTTCTAGAGAGTCTAGGGGCCCCCCAGGACCACGTGATCCCCCAAACCCCCAAAATGACCACCCCAACTAAACTGGGGGTGCACATAATATAAATTGTACATATTGACAAATTATGAGAATTACATGACACTGAAAAAAGGAACATCATTGCAAACAGATAATGGTGAAAAAAAGATGAAAAACAGTTTGCAAAAAAAAGATGAAATACAGAAATAGCAAAAAGATCCTTTTTGAACTTTTTTAAGTAGTGGTTTGCAGGGCAGCACTTTCTGAATGATTTTAAACGAAATCTCTCTTACTTTATTGGTTAAATATGAGATGTGGAAGCATCTGCACTTTCTTCCGACAGATATTACCTACTGCATTATTCCAGTAAGCAGTCACAGGTGGTAAAGTAACAATGTCCTGCTGGAATAATGAATGGACTGATCTATTATTATTTTTGTTGTGTGAAGCAAAACACAATTTACCAGCAGGAGTATTAACCAAACTCAAAGAGACTGGAAGTAGAGATTGAGCATCTCTCAATAAAACAAGAACACCTGATGCGTGTAACAGGGACTCAGGTTGAGTGGGATCCATGTGCGGTTTATTAGACACACAGCAAACTCAAGTACAGACTGGCGTAGGTCGAGTAATCCAGGCAAACAGTAATATCAGAACAGGGCAGAAATGTAGTGACACAGGCAGAGGTTCAGGGCAGGCAGCAAACAGATGTAAACGGTAGATGTCCAAAGCAGAGTCAAACACAGGTAATCAAGACAGGGAATGGTAAACGCTCGGTAATGTAGCCGGGGCAAAACAAGACTTCGCAATGACAGCTTCTTCTTCTTCTTCTTTCTTCTTCTTCCTTGTTTTTTATGGCAGATCACAACAAAACTTGTGTATTACCGCCACCCTCCGTGATCATGAACCAGAGACTCTAATGGGGCTTTTCCACTGCACGGTACAGCTCGATTGAACATCGACTCAGCTCGCTTTTTGTGGGTTTTCTACTGTGGATAGTACCTTTTTTTTTTAGTACCACCTCAGTCAAGGTTCCAAGCGAGCCGAGCTGATACTAAATGTGACGTCAAAATCCTGCAGATCACTGATTGGTCAGGGAGAATCGTCACTATCAGCGTCACTGGATTTCCGACATGCGACATCAACCCGCTAGTTTTAAAGTTAGCAACAGAGATAACAGTATCATTTGATCACGCGACTTTCAAATTGAGAAAAAAGAAATGGCTGTGCGCAAAACCACACCGTGGTCAATAAACAAGGTGTAGATGGTCCACTTGTTAGTGATGAGCGAAACGATTAAGTCTCTCAGGAAGTGTCTCAGCTGTTGGCTGCACACGGCTCCCACCGGACCTACCAAAAAAGTTTTTTAAAAAAGTAAAGTGACTAAAGAACCATCTAGCAAAGGTGGAAGTGGTTTGACCAAATGGACGCTATCTAAACCGGCAAGTAATGGGAGGGAGAGTGCGCTGGACTGGCCTTGATCCACGATGGAGGATGGTACGTTTTGTTACGATAACTCTATACTCTGCTTGAAAGCTTCACTTTATTTAGTTGACCAGCTACTGGAAGCTTCTAAAACAACCAGGGCCAACTGTTACACTTGTGTAAAATCACCATCAACAACTGCTTTATGCAGCACAATGAGCTAGTAGCTAACAGCTAGCGGTCGTGGTATTGTTTTGGTCAGTTTGTGTTGTGTTTAAGATGATGTCACGGCAGTAGAGGTGGCGCAACTATGATGATCAGCCTATAATCCCTCCCACGTTGAGGCGGCACTAAACTGCAGTGGAAATGCAAGCTCGAGGCGAGTCGAACCGTAACGTGCCGTGGAAAAGTGCCATTACCACAACCTCCCTTCCCCCCATCCTCCAGCCCAACAAGAGTCACTGCTTCAGCTAGCGTTGTGTGTTCAGCTCGTCTAGCTTTCGCTTGTAACACTTCCTAGTCCAGAGGGATGAGGGAGAGGAGGAAAAATACTTTTAATAATCTCATATCCTTAACTACCTATGTATATCCTACCAATTACATTACATTACATTTACATTTGGCAGATGCTTTTATCCAAAGCGACTTACAGAGCCCTTATTACAGGGACAATCCCCCCGGAGCAACCTGGAGTTAAGTGTCTTACTCAAGGGCACAGTGGTGGTGGCCATGGGGTTTGAACCAGCAACCTTCTGATTAGCAGCCCTGTGCTCTAGCCACTACGCCACCACCACACCAATTAGGCCTGTACACTCCAGAAACTTGAACAATATTGCTATTACATTCCCTCCTATCTTCGGATATAAAAGATTTTTTTATGAAATATCTTGTTCCCCATTTGTCCTCATCTTCTTTACTAGAATTACTCTCTCCTCTGTGTGTCTTCCGCAATGCATAATGTGCACATGTTCCACTGTTCCACTGATTCCAGACCATTCACAAAGCCCTGTTGGATGCTTGGATGTTAATGGCATTGTCTTATTTAGCCCTCTATGCCCCAGTCTGAGTCTTGATAAAATATTTTCCTCTCTTCTATTTCTACCAGAATGATTTCCATTCCCTACTTTTGGGCTGTATTGAATACAAATGTCTTCCTTTAGTTTCAGTATCCCAATACTGCTGCCATTTCCTTTATAACTATTGCTTTGATTTCTGATCTACTATATGGTATTTCTATTTCCACTTTTGTATCCTGCACTGCTTGTTTTGCCAGTTTATCTGCTACCTCATTTCCTTTCACACCCACATGTGCTGGAACCCACAAAAACTGTACCCACATCCTTATTTGTTGCAACAACTATAATTCAAGGAGAATCTCCTTTACTAAATCTTGCCTTGTGTCAGACTGTTGGGCATAGATACTTGCGAGAGCCGCACTGGAATTTGAACATACATCCTTTACTCCGGCTTCATTAATCCATTTTAATGTAATCACAATTGGCATCATTTTCCCCATGAACACTGATAGCCTATCTGGTATCCTTACCTCCCTTGAGATTTGCAATTTTGGTATATCAAATGCTATGCCTACTTGTCCACTACTTGGATTCTTTGATGCATCTGTAAATATCTGAGTAGTGTGTCCATACTTGCTACACAAATACTCCCTTACTTGGATTACCTCGTGCTCACTCTGACCTTCTTTTTGTCTACATTCCAGTAGTGTTAATCTACTAGGGGTTGAGGCGAAATCCACAACTGAACAGCTGGCAGGATCACTCTTGGTGTAATTCTAAAATCATTAATACCCATCTCCTTTACAAGATCCCCTACCACCCATCCGAAACAATTTCTTTCTTTTTTCCCATACTCCCAACACTGATCTAATAATTTTAAGATGGGATGTGATTTGTCCTGTCCCTTAAGAGTTGCCCAGTAGACCGTTATCAACTGTTGTCTTCTTATTTGAAGAGGCATTTCACCTACTTCTACCTGTAACGCTGAAACTGGAGATGATGGATATGCTCCACAACAAATCCTTAATGCTTGTGCCTGAATTTGATCTAATTTAGCTAAATGAGTTTTAGCTGCAGATCCATAAACTATGCTTCCATAATCCATCACTGATCTAATTGGTGTTATGTACATGGTGTTGACCGGACACACAAAACTCTTATATTTCTCATCCATCTTTTCTATATGCTCCTTCCATGTGAGTCTGCTGTCTAACCATATTCCCAAGAAACCTTACCTTATTTACCCTTTCTAATGTCTGATTGTACAAATGTATTTCATATCATTATCTATTCTTTCATTGGTGAAGAACACTAACTGGGTCTTTTCAACTGAGAACTTAAATCCCCACTTAAATGACCATTTCTCCACCTCATTTACGTAATGCCCTTTGCATTTTCTGTACAATAAACTTTAGATTGGCACCTTTGTACCATAGAGCTCCATCATTCGCCAACAATGATCTGCAAATACTTTTATCCACCCCTGAGAACACATCAGTGATCATGATTATAAAGAGCAATGGACCAATAACACTTCCCTGTGGAGTTCTCGAACTGTAATCTTTCTTTCTACCAGGAAATGTTTAACCCAATTAAACATTCAAACTCCTATTCACAATTGTCCCAATTTCACCAGCAATCCTTCTTTCCATAACAAATCATAAGCTTTCTCTACATCAAAGAGTACTGCCACCACTCTTTCTTTAGTCATCCATGCTACGTCTGACTTTATAGATAATACCGGATCCATCGTTCATCTACCCCACCTAAATCCACTCTGATTTGGTGTAAAACTCTTCCCTTAATCTCCTAATCTCTTCTGACAAATTTTTAGAGCATTTCACCTTTATTTGCTTCTCGAAACATTGCTACCTTTTCATCATCCGTTACTGCCAATTCTTCTCAAATCTTTAAAACTGGATATTCAAACTCTTTTCATATACCTTTCATCTTTTTAATCATACTCCATACCTCTTCAATTGGGGTGTTTTTCCCTATTTCACTACAAAAAATTGTCCAAACATATCGTTTAGCAATCCTTACAACCCTTCAAGCTGCTTCTTGAGCCTTTTAATATTCAATCAAATGTTGAAAATGATGTGTTCTTCTTACTCTTCTAAATACTTTCCTTTTATTTCTAATAGCTTCATCACTATTTTTATTCCACCATGGGACGATTTTCACCTTTTTGGAATATATTTTCCTGCTGCTTCCTTTATAACAGAAATAATCTCACTATTTATTTCCTCAATACTACCCCTATTTATATTCTCGATCCGATTAAATCTCTCTCATAAACTCTGCCCAGTTGGCCTTTTCATATACCCACTTCCCTGTACCTCCCCAATGTTTTCCCTTTTCCTCTCCATTACTCATAATAGATATTAATATAGGATAATGATCAATTCCCACTGAGCATTTACTTAATATTTCCCACTCAGATACTCCTCACAATCCTAGCAATCTCGACACCAAGGCTGATCCTAATCCTGATACCATATCCACCCTTGTGCACCCTCCATCATTGAAACATACTAACTTCTTTCCATCTATCAATTCCTCAATTATCTGACCATTTCTATCTACTTTTGCCCCACCTCGAAGAGTACTATATGCATTAAAGTCCCCACACCAAATAATCCTCTCATCTCCTTGACCTTCTATAGCTTCTAATTCACTTAACTCCAGTCTCTTACGTGGAACATATTTTTTTACCTTGGTCCCATATCTCAACTACTACATACTCCATTGATTTCCCTATTCCCACCAATCTATATGGAATTCCTGATCTTGTGAAAGTAACACATCCCCCTCCATTTCCCACGACTCCCTTCTTACTGCTGAATATCCCTTCAAAACAAAATCAAATCTAGGTTTAAGCCATGATTCTTGTATACATATCACATGTGGTTTAGCCTTCACTCGATACCCTTTGAACTCCTGAAAGACTTCTGGCATTCCACTGTAATATTAGTATCATCCTATTAATGACCAGAACATATTTCCTGACTTGGCTGTAATTCTGTTGTTAGGCAATCCCCTCCCACGTCATTCCTTTCACATCTAAAAATCTCTCAGCTGCCCTCACAAAAATTGTTTCTATCTGAGCTGTGCAATTAATAACTTCCGCCATAAACAGTGCAACATTTTTCTTACTTACTCTTAACTCATCTTCCCCGATCCTACCTTCTTCTCTCACTCTTATTGGTTCTCTTGTTGCCTTAATGATCTGCCCTCTATCATAACCATCTTCTGACTTCTCCTTGCTCCTTAATTCTACTACTTTCACTGCCTCAACATATGACAATCTACTTTTCTCCCTCTCTTTCTGTACCTCCACTGCTTTCTTCCTAACTTCACAGCCCCCATATGCAACATTATGTGCTCCACCACAATTGCAACACCTAACCTCAGCACCTGCTTCACACCTACCATAAAAATGCTCACCTCAACAACGAGCACATCTCTTTTGTGCCTTACAGACTTTAGCGATGTGCCCATATCTATGGCAATTATAACATCTTACCGGTGCTTTCACATATTCCTATTTTAACTCTATCTGGTAATATCCCATCTTTAAACTTTACCATTACAGAAAAACTATCCACTCGACTTCCCTCTCTATTGACCTGCAAATGTCTGGCCTCACCAACTTTCCCTCCCTTAATATTCCTCTTTATCTCTTCCATTGATGCCTCCAAGGATACTCCAGTAATTACACCACTTATCCATAACCTACCTCCTACTGGTCTTCAACTCATTACCTCTTGCATACACACCGTTGTTAATCTCATCACTTTATTTCTCTGTTCATCATTGCTGCATGTCACCCCATCTTGCATCACTCTAGCACTGCTAATTTCCCCTATTAACCTTCTCAACTAATTTGTCAAAGCAGTAGGACTAATCCCTATCATACCACTACTATCTTTGAACCAGACCATAATTTTAAACTCATCCCTTCTACCACACCTTCTCCTCCACTCTCCCCTGTGCTAATTGCTAACCCTTCCCTGCTATTCTTTTTCCTCTTCTTTGTCCCATTATTTGTGGCTTTACCTCTCCTTTCTCCTACCTGTGTCCATCCTAACTCCACCTCTACTCCTTCTCCCTCCTCTGACTCCTCTCCACCATCCTTAGTCTCTGGTTCAGCCACATTCTTTTTTTATTCATGATCGAGTCATCTCTCCTCTTCCCGACCGCTGTCACCACGACTGATCGTCTAAATTCCAAAATCGTTTTGCAACCCCTGCACACGTTCACTCTTACTTCCACTTTCACCACTGAACTCTCCAAATCCACAATCTGCATGCACGCTGTCTTAGACTCTACTGGAAACCCAAGCCCATGCTCAATCTTCGCAATGATAGCGAATGACAGTGAGACTTAAATAGTCTGAGTAAATCAGGAACAGTTGAGCAGGTCATCAGAATCAGTACGGGGATTATGGGAAATGGAGTTCATGGTGGAAAGTCAGTATTCAAGTGATGGAGACCTCTAAGAATCTTCACCAGCATTCGTGACAATGGGACTGCACCCATAACTACTGCATATTCTTTGGGAGAAACAGGAAACTGAAAATTATCTCGAAATTCCTTATATGAAAACAACAACCATTGAGAATTGATTAATTGACTGACTAACAAAATATTTTTATCAAACCAATTCCGAAAAAGTATTCTTGTATTAAATATTACAGTTATTCCAAATAAAATATTTATGGGGTGAAAAAATTTGCTTGAATATAAAAGACCTACATAACAAGGAAATCAAGGCCACCAAACTGAGAAAAAATATAATTGGGAATAAAGACCACCCTTTTCATTAATGTTCATTACAACGGATTTTTAAATATAATTAATTTAATTTTTCCACAAAAAATTAAAGAGTAACTGGTCAATAACGTTACCCAACTTCGGCTCCAGCATAAATAAGCCTTGAAAGCCTTCAGCCTTTGTAAGAAGTACCCTACTTCTCAAAGAAAGATCTCTTTGTAGCAACTGATTAAATCTCTTCTGAATTTTATCCAAAAGGGTTTGAAAATTAAAAATACATCTTTCTTTTTGGTCCTTCACTATATGAACTCTTAAATAACAAACTTTTTTGTTCACAGGAATATCATAAATAAAGGGGTCATTGCAGTTTTTTATGTCCAAAAGCTCACCTTTTTGAATATTTAAATGCAGGCCCGAGGCTTTGGAGAAATACTCAATCAGATTTATTGCCAAAGGGATCTGCATAGCATTCCTAAGAAAGAGGGTGGTGTCATCAGCAAGCTGACTGTTGATCACCCCTCGTTCAGCAATAGCTGCTCCTTTCAGATTGCTAGTTTTTATGTGAGTACTAAGAAGCTGAGCAGCAAGAAGGAAAAGGTTAGGTGAAATGGGGGAGCCCTGCCTAATGTCCCTTGAAATTTCAAAATTGTGGGTTGCACCATGTTTTAGGACAACAGAATTACTGCCATTCATGTATAAAGTTTTTATGGCACTATAGAAGAATTCTCCAAATCCAAACTTTTCAAGACACTGATAAATATATGTATGCTCCAAAGTGTCGAAAGCTTTATAAAAATCCCAAAAAAGAAGAAAACCATCATCAGAAACTCAAATAGAATAAGCTAAAACATCTAAAACTTGATGAATATTATATGAAATATGTCTATTATTAATGAATCCAGATTGAGCCTCATCTATTATAGAATTGAGCACATTTTTAATTCTTTTGAAAAGTATGTGAGCCAAAATCTTATAATCATTATTTAATAAACTTATTGGGCGCCAATTCTCAATAAAAAAAAAAAAAAAAAATTTTAATTAATTAAAAAAAAGCTAATATTTGTTCTGTTTAGGAATGAGGGAAATTATTCCTTGAGTCATACTGGGAGGAAGTTTGTGGTTTTGAATGCATTCAATAAATAATTTCAAAAGAAAAGGGGCAAGAATATCTGAGAATTGTTTATATAATTCTGCTGTAATGCCACCATTGCCAGGTGACTTGTTACATTTGAGAAGTTTATAGCATCAGCTACCTCTTCTAAGAGTATATCCTGATCACAAAAATCTTTTTCTATAGTATTAATTGAATTTACACTTTCAAAGGAATCTAAAAAGGAAGTGGCAGTATCAGCACAATAGTTTGATTTATAACGATTAGCGATAAAGTTATGACAGAAGTGAGAAATAGTTTGATAATCATCAGTAACATGACCATTAATGCTCAAGTGGTGAATTGTGTTACGTCCACCCCGCTGTCTTTCAAGACTGAAAAAATAAGAGGAATTTTCTTCACCTTTTTCTAACCACTTAACTCTCAACCTGCAAAGGCCCCTTTTGCTTTACGTTCATAAATCTCATCTAATTCATAATGTAGGCCAATCAAATGCAATCTCTCTTCAGGTGAGAGCCTGTCAGGAGATACCATCGAAAGATGGCTGATTTCAGACACAATTAGCTCCTCTGAAATTCTATTGAGCTTACAATGCAGACCACCATAGGACCTTAGATATTTACCAACTTCATATTTTAAAAGTTCCCAAATATCTACCAAATGCTCCTTCCTTTTGTGCCAAATCTCAATGCAAAAAAAAATAAATTTTTAAGTTCTAATTTAACTAAATCATACCTTTTAGTTAATGTTCATTTTTCAAAAAGAACTACGATGTGGCTCTACAAAAGAGGAGAATCTAATATTTATAAAAATTGCCTTGTGGTCTTGTGGGGAGTAACAAGAATATTTACTTAAACATTATCCTTAGATAAAGCTACCTGCAACCAACCAAAAGTCTATGCCAGACTGCCTCGTGCCATTTTTACTGCTCCAGGTACAGTATAAATATTCCGACTAGAGTGCATCTCCCTCCAAATATCAATCAGATTGTATTATTGCATAAAATTTAATTCTATCTTCTAAAGACTCAAAAAGTTTGTCATTTTCTGTATTATGGTTGTATCCATACCTCCTGTGATCTCCAGAATTTTGTGTCGACTGTATTGGAGATTAAATTGGTATAATAGACAGGATGACCCATCTAACTGACATGCCAAGCGGCCAATCACAGTCGGTTTTGTCATTATGTGCCATTTAGAGCCGGAGCTACCGCCTCTAAATGGCACATAATGGCACAAAAAAAAAGATTGTGGATATCTGCATTACTACGTGCCTCAAACGAAACTCAGAATATCGATTTCAGGATATCGAATAAGATTTCCGCTAACCTGGCAAACTTTGCCAGATCCAGTGATTATTTCGTCCTCAAAAGTGCTCGTTGTATCACTGGATTCAGTTTTGTGTGCAATATGTGACGGTTAGTGCACAGGACTGAGTCTGAGACTAGCCAAATCCCGTCCCGTTGGGTAATTGTGTGGTGGGTTTCTTCCTGCTTTGACACCAGCAATCAGTTATCCACATTATTAGTTACAACAAGAGCTAATAAAACCCATTTCAGTATGTGATAGTTGGCAGAAACGTTCAGCAAAGAGCTAAAAGTGTATTTGAGAAGACGGTATGGAGGGTAAACCTCAGTGTCTCTCCTGTAACTAAGAGATGGATGCTGGAAGCTCATCAGACTTGACTCAGATCACCCTCTGCTGGTAAATGAGACTATTTACGAGTGAATGTACTTCATATGTTTACACTTACAAACATTCATACAGTTACTTGATTTACTTAACCGTGAGCTCACATTTGGATGATTATTATTATTATTATCATTAAGTGACTGTTTCAAGAAGTTCAAAACGATTACATCTATTTCTAAAGGGATTAGAAACCTGGAAACGATCCTCCCTCGTTTGTTGAAGATATCTTTAGGAATGTACCGTATGAATGATTCTTGCCAGGTGATTACATTTATGATGTAAAACACTGCATCAGTTGTTTATTCAAGTAACCATAAGCTTTTATCAAATTGACAAGTTAATTCGTATAAAGTCTGTATAAGTCTGGTTTTTACAAGCCAATATAATATTACAAGTCTGAAAGATAAATAAATCATTATTCACTGGCCGCTGGGTGTGTGTGGAAGAATGTGGTGATGTGGACAGAACCGTTCACTGCCTTTTACTGAAGGTCATTTGTAGAAGTTCAAGCACATTTCGAGGTGAGGAATATCAGTCTACTGAATCAGGTAAGAAAATGTTTATTCTCTTTGGAAATAGCATTAGTCGACACTTAAACATGTGTGAATGTCATTGTGAGCTCAAAGATAACATCTGCGCTCAAATGCTGCAGGAGCTTTTCTCATAACTTCACTTTTCACATTTGTGCTCAATGACTGAGGTTAGTTCAAATGTGATGCCTGTATTGGATTGATAAAATCTCTGTTTTGAATAAAAGAAAAGTCATACATATTCATGCGTACGGAAGCCCTGAACAGCACTGTGAAAAAACATTCACTAGTTGAATATGTATATATATATATATATATATATATATATATATATATTTGAAGATGACACTAAGACCTCAAAAAAATACAAATATATATATAGTGAATTTTGTTTTTTTAATTCTGTCCAATATTTTTTTCTCTCTAAACATTCCAGAAATTTGTTTTAGAAAAAACCATTGGAAAAAACATTTTTGAGAAAAAAAAAGAGAAAAAAAGACACACATATATAGTGATATTTTTTTTTCTAAATTCTGTCCAACATTTTTTTTTCTCTAAACAAATTAATCTCTAAAATATGTTTTTTTTTCTCTCTCTCTCTCCAAAAAAATCTGTCTAAAACATTTAATTTTTTTTCCAGTGGTTTTTTCTTAATTTTTTTTACTGTAATGTATGAATTATGTATATATGTATGTATTTTTTTTTTTTTTTTTTTTTTGGGAGGGTGGCACTAAGACACCCTAAAAAAATACATATATATATATATATATATCATTCATACTTTACATTCCAGAAATTTGTTTTAGAAAAAAAGAGAGAAAAAAGGCATACATATATATCTTTTTTCTCTTTTTTTTTCTAAAACAAATATATAGTGATTTTTTTTCTAAATTCTGTCCAATATTTTTTTTTTCCTCTAAACAAATTAATCTGTAAAATATGTTTTTTCCTCCCTTTCTTTCTCCAAAAACATCTGGCTAAAACATTTTTTTTTCTCAAATGTTTTTTTTTCCAATTGTTTTTTCTAAAAATATTTTTTACTGTAATGTAATGTATGAATTATGTATATAATGTATATTTATAATTATGTATATATGTATATGTGTGTGTGTATGTATATATATATATATTATTTTACATTTTTTATTTTGGGAGGGTGGCACAGACACCCTAAAAAAAATACATATATGTATATATATATATATATATATCATTCATACTTTACGTTCCAGAAATTTTGAGAAAGAAAAAATATATATATATATATATAGTGAATTTGTTTTTTTAAATTCTCTCCAATTTTTTTTTTCTCTAAATGTTTTTTCAAATAGTTTTTTCTAAAAATGTTTTTCTCTGAAAAATATTTTGTGTCTCTCATCAAACAATTGGCATGAGACATATGAGAAAATTAGTTTTTTGCTTACTAGCTAACAATTAGCATGCGCTACAGTTGTACAATACACTAACAAGAATGTTTTGCACATTTTAGTCAAGGAAAGAAATTGGACAGTGTTGGACAGTCCGCAAATACAATAAATCCCACAATTAAATGAATATCCATTTACATGTTTCAAATGATATTCATTGTCAAGTGTAACAATGGGAGTTGTGTTCAGTCTAAACATCGTACGGAGAGCATTTATAAAAGTCTCGATTTTCAGTGGAGGAAATGTGGACGAGAGGAATTAACATAGCGAAATCATTGCGTTTTCAAAATAAAAGTTTTAGTGTGGATGTGGGCAAATAATGCACTGATTTCACCGTTTGCGCCTCTCATCCGCACTGAAACATTGTTTTCATCCACCGAATATGGAGCGCTTGGAAAACGCACTCCATTACCGCATACTTTGCCAAACAGTACCTCTTTTCTCTCATAGGATGCAACTAGAAGATCTTGCGTCTTTGGCGACACTTCAGCCTCTAAATGCGACTGTTGAGCCATCGTATATGGATCATTTCAACTCCTCCGACTGGAAGCTGGTGTATTCCATTATTCCACCGTACATCTTCATCGTCTGTTTGGCGGGAATTCTAGGCAACTCTTTTGTACTGCTAGTGTTCGCGTTGCAGGGAAGCCGATGGACTGTTCCGGAGATCTACCTGGGTAACCTGGCGCTGGCCGACCTCATCCTGCTAGTCTGTCTTCCGTTCTGGGCCATGAATATTCTTAACTACTTCATGTGGCCTTATGGAGAATTCATGTGCAAGGTTGTCAGTCTCTCGATCCTTGTAAACATGTACACCAGCATCTACATGCTAGTGATGGTGAATGTAGACCGCTACCTCGCCCTTGTGTTGACTATGAAGGCGAGGTGGCTACGACGTAAACGCTACGCTAAAGTCGTTTGCGTTTCTCTGTGGCTCTTTGGTTTTGGAATGGGTGTTCCAACGGCGGCTTTCCGGATGTTGCACGACATTCCGGGCCATCAAGCAGTCAAATGCATCATTGATTACCCCAACAATTCCTGGAAACTGGCCCATCATATCCAACTAAACCTGTTGGGTTTTGCTGTACCGCTCCTGGTTATCACATTCTGCTGCTTTAATATCGTTTGGGCCCTGAAGCAAAAGCGAGACAACGGTTACTGTGAAGATAGGAACGACAGGAAGGCTACAGTCCTCGTGATCGCTGTTACGCTGTTGTTCTTAATCTGTTGGGGGCCGTTCCACATCTTCACTTTGCTGGACACACTCTGCGATTTCAGTGTTTTGGATGGGCATAAGTGGTCCCATGTCCTGAATATTGGAGATCAGTTTTCCACATATATGGCCTTTTCAAATAGCTGCCTGAATCCAGTGTTGTATGTTTGCTCGGGACACTATTTCAGGAGGAAAGTGAGCAGCATTTACAAAAGAAGAAAACGTTCCTCGGACGTGACGGCTCTCCAGCGGACAACTTTAATATCCACGACAACCACTAATCAAATCAAGCCTGTTGTGTTATATGAGAAAGAATAGAGTTGTATTTTTAAACAGCCATTATGTCTCTGCAACCATTTTGGCGGCTGTTTAAAGCTGTCTACAAAGTTACTTCTATTGAAGAATTGCATAGAAGTAAAACAGCATTAAAATATTATTATGAGGCAATTATTCACTGCATGACCATGCACTGTTCATTTTAAGTAAGTGCACAAATTAGTATTAGTATTTGTATTTTTTTTTGCATGCAATAAGTAAAGCAATGCAATTATTGCTTATTTTAGCTCAATAAGAAAACAATTGTTAAGCATAAGTGACTGATTTGAAACGAGGCACAAACATGTGACCCTCCTCATGCGAGATACCTGATCAATGACCGAAAAACGCATCGCTGCTCATCACACATGAAATAAGACATATTATGCATGATTGTTTACGCCTTGTTTGATATGGATTTTACCGCATATATCGCATAAAAATAAAATCCAATTAAACAATAACATCGGTTCGTTCCAAAAAATACTGTAGCCCATTTTTATGATACGCATTTCAATTTCGTAACAAAAATCCGGTATTTTTGAACGAAATGAAATAAAACTTAAAATGTTATTTTTGTATTTTATTTTGTTCAATTTGATGGAATTTTGTTATAAAATTGAAATTGTGTATTTTATATTTATATTTATATATATATATTAGGTGTGTTACGATACGCTTAGCTCACGAGACGATACACGATACTGGGTTCACGAGAACGGGACGATCCGATATTTTAACACTATATATATGTATGACTGGTCTTTTATTCCACTTAGGGACGGGCGAGACCACTATTTTCTTTTCGATCCGATACTAAGTACTTTTAGGCCAGTATTTTTACGAATCCTTTGGATAAATTTAGTAAATAAAATTATTACTTACTGTGGAGTGGAGGGGGGCGGGGCTAGAATGTTGCTCGGCCGGTCCCCAATCGGCCTGATGGGGCGTGCGAGGGATAAAGATGGCCGGTGACGTAATTTATTATTTATATTGACAAGCCGGTACTCGCCTCCTCCTTGCCCATCCTAACCCCCTTACATTGGTTCCGAAACCCGGGAAGGAGGAGGCGAGAACCGGCTTGTCAATATAAATAATAATATAAACACATACGGGGCAGCCACCCGTAATTTTCTCTCTCTCTCGAACCGTCGTCACCGGCCGTCTTTATCCCTCGCACGCCCCATCAGGCTGATTGGGGACCGGACGTGCGACATTCTAGCCCGGCCTGGCCCCGCCCCCCTCCAATCCACAGTAACATTTTTATCTATATTTATAGGCTTAAGCAGAAAATGTCGGTGTTCGCGTGATATGAGCGTGAATCGATCATCTGTGTTCCGCAACTGCTTTCGGGTCCTTGAATAATGTATAACGAGCAAGTAAGGGCAGCTGGTGGACTTTTTGGTGCCCACCTAGGGAGTTGGTGCCCTACGCAGACTGCGTAGTCGCTTATAGGGATCGGCGGTACTGCATGAGTCTCTTCACACCTGGTGGATTTTAGTTGAGTTGTGGCGGTTCTGTAGATGTCTTTGCATAGTGCTTGTGTTAGCCGCGGTGTACGGCATTATTACATTACATACTTGTTACATTCTCTGACGTTTATTGTTTCCACCGGGTACCCAAAATGCCTCCACACAAACAATTTAATTGTGGCGGGGGCATCTTCTATCCTAATTTCACCCTCAAATTCTGTCATGCTGATATCACGAGACAGCTTTTCACCTCGATGAGAAATATCGTCACATTGTAATATCGCGAGATCTCGTCACACCCCTAATATATATATATATAATTGACTTATTCTGGCACTATAAGCACATTTCAGCTCTGTTTGTCCAAACAATGGAGGTAAACGGGTACCATAAGTCTACCGGCTATTTTGCGGTCCAAAAGTCAAAACAATGTCTTCTGAAGCAAACCGATTGGTTTGTGTAAAAATAAATCGATAATTAAAACGTTATTAACTTTAAAAAATCTCTTCCTCCCAGCAGTCGACACATCATGTGATGTAAGCGCAATGGTGCGTTCACGCGAGAGATCGGAAACGTGCGCTTTGTATACAACAGAGGAACGTACGTCACGTGAGAGTCGGGTCATTTCAAACAGCAATATAGCGCTGGCGGCAGCCATGATTTAAAGTAAAAACGTTTAAAGTACCGTTTGCTTCAGAAGACATTCATTGATTGACTGGAGTCACGTGGATTACTTTTATGCTGCCTAAAAATGACTTTTGGACCGTCAAACAGCCAGGAGACTAATGGGACATGTTTACTTCCATTGTTGGGACAAACAGAGCTGAAATGTGCTTATAACAATCTTCACTTCGGTTCTGCTGAAGAGGGAAAGTCATACACATCTGGGATGGATGGATTAAAGGTGAGTCAATCATGGGAGGATTTTCGTTTTTGGGTGAACTGCCCCTTTAAGAAAATTAGGTAAAATGTCGAAGCTATTTTAAGTTTGACTTATTTGACTTGGTTCAAAATGGAAATGTTTTTATACATTTATTATGTTTGCATTATGAACCCAAGAGCTCTTAAGATCCTGAAAAATCATTCTTTATCTTGAAGTGTTTTTCTTCGCAGGAAATCAGGGATTTTCAAACCCCTTTTTGATGCCACACACCCCAATTTATGACCCTCTTTCTAAAATATGAATACAGGTTTATATCTTCATGTATTAATACTTTTATGTGGATTTGTTAGCAAACAATTGGATTTATAGTGTCATTGTAGTAAAACCAATGGAAATTATTATCATATATTATTTCTGAAATATTGTATTTACTTTGTACACAGTTCATATAAACTGTATTTTTTTGTTCATAGCATTTTATTAAATAAGAAACATTTTCAATTAAATTCAAATGTGTTTGTTTTATTCTTTACAAACTAAAAATGAAAAACATCCAAAGCAGATTTACAGAGAATATGACCTTACACAACCCAAAGAGCAATCTATAAGTTGTAGAAATATTTGTTAATCACAGAACTTTAAAACTTTACGCAATTAATTTTTTTTATTTAGTGTGGTTAAAAACTATATATATATATATATATATAAGCTATAGAAAGTCTGTTTTTTTAATCAAATTGTTTATTATGTTTGCTGGAGTGTTGATTATTCATGTTACAGACATTACATCAGAAATTAGCATAATTAATTCAGATTCAAAGTAATGTCCAGCATCATCCAATCACAGCCAACCATGTTCAAATAAAATGACACATTATAAATTATGAATCTATGTACTGATGATCATTGTCACATGTGTGTCAAACATGTTGAGTGATCCAAACCTCATCTGCAGCCTGAAACTGAACTTTTGATCAGATTTTAGGAGTGAACGCACTTAACTGCATAGACAGCTATAGGATGCTCCCTTGCTCCCTATTTAGTGCATGACTTAACCTCCAGTGTGCTGTCTGTCTGCACTGGTCTCAGAACAGTTATAGGATAGCTATAGGATGCTCCCTTGCTCCCTATTTAGTGCATGACTTAACCTCCAGTGTGCTGTCTGTCTGCACTGGTCTCAGAACAGTTATAGGAGAGCTAGAGGGTGCTCCCTTGCTCCCTAATTAGTGCATGACTTCACCTCCAGTGTGCTGTCTGTCTGCACTGGTCTCAGAACAGTTATAGGAGAGCTATAGGGTGCTCCCTTGCTCCCTAATTAGTGCATGACTTCACCTCCAGTGTGCTGTCTGTCTGCACTGGTCTCAGAACAGTTATAGGAGAGCTATAGGATGCTCCCTTGCTCCCTATTTAGTGCATGACTTAACCTCCAGTGTGCTGTCTGTCTGCACTGGTCTCAGAACAGTTATAGGCGAGCTATAGGATGCTCCCTTGCTCCCTATTTAGTGCATGACTTAACCTCCAGTGTGCTGTCTGTCTGCACTGGTCTCAGAACAGTTATAGGATAGCTATAGGATGCTCCCTTGCTCCCTATTTAGTGCATGACTTAACCTCCAGTGTGCTGTCTGTCTGCACTGGTCTCAGAACAGTTCTAGGAGAGCTATAGGATGCTCCCTTGCTCCCTATTTAGTGCATGACTTAACCTCCAGTGTGCTGTCTGTCTGCACTGGTCTCAGAACAGTTATAGGAGAGCTATAGGATGCTCCCTTGCTCCCTATTTAGTGCATGACTTAAGCTCCAGTGTGCTGTCTGTCTGCACTGGTCTCAGAACAGTTATAGGATAGCTATAGGATGCTCCCTTGCTCCCTATTTAGTGCATGACTTAACCTCCAGTGTGCTGTCTGTCTGCACTGGTCTCAGAACAGTTATAGGATAGCTATAGGATGCTCCCTTGCTCCCTATTTAGTGCATGACTTAACCTCCAGTGTGCTGTCTGTCTGCACTGGTCTCAGAACAGTTATAGGATAGCTATAGGATGCTCCCTTGCTCCCTATTTAGTGCATGACTTAACCTCCAGTGTGCTGTCTGTCTGCACTGGTCTCAGAACAGTTCTAGGAGAGCTATAGGATGCTCCCTTGCTCCCTATTTAGTGCATGACTTAACCTCCAGTGTGCTGTCTGTCTGCACTGGTCTCAGAACAGTTATAGGAGAGCTATAGGATGCTCCCTTGCTCCCTATTTAGTGCATGACTTAACCTCCAGTGTGCTGTCTGTCTGCACTGGTCTCAGAACAGTTATAGGAGAGCTATAGGATGCTCCCTTGCTCCCTATTTAGTGCATGACTTAAGCTCCAGTGTGCTGTCTGTCTGCACTGGTCTCAGAACAGTTATAGGATAGCTATAGGATGCTCCCTTGCTCCCTATTTAGTGCATGACTTAACCTCCAGTGTGCTGTCTGTCTGCACTGGTCTCAGAACAGTTATAGGATAGCTATAGGATGCTCCCTTGCTCCCTATTTAGTGCATGACTTAACCTCCAGTGTGCTGTCTGTCTGCACTGGTCTCAGAACAGTTATAGGATAGCTATAGGATGCTCCCTTGCTCCCTGTTTAGTGCATGACTTAACCTCCAGTGTGCTGTCTGTCTGCACTGGTCTCAGAACAGTTATAGGAGAGCTATAGGATGCTCCCTTGCTCCCTATTTAGTGCATGACTTAACCTCCAGTGTGCTGTCTGTCTGCACTGGTCTCAGAACAGTTATAGGATAGCTATAGGATGCTCCCTTGCTCCCTATTTAGTGCATGACTTAACCTCATGTGTGCTGTCTGTCTGCACTGGTCTCAGAACAGTTATAGGAGAGCTATAGGATACTCCCTTGCTCCCTATTTAGTGCATGACTTAACCTCCAGTGTGCTGTCTGTCTGCACTGGTCTCAGAACAGTTATAGGAGAGCTATAGGATGCTCCCTTGCTCCCTATTTAGTGCATGACTTAACCTCCAGTGTGCTGTCTGTCTGCACTGGTCTCAGAACGGACCACAAAACGGCGCCACGATATGCAGAAAAGGACAGCGAACACCTATTAACTGAATCTCTCCTGTACTCGTACTCTATCCCTACAGTTTTGATTTATCTGTCGTGCTGTTCAGTGTTAAATGTCATTTATGTATAGCGTCTGTATCAACACGTCTGCCTCAGTTTCACATAAACACTGAGCAGCTATTAAGATCCTATAGATAAATATATGACATGGTTAAGCTGAAAAGTATTTTCAACCATGCATATGCAATTTTAGCAATGATAAATACTTTTCCTGACATCTTTTTGGTAAGTATTTTAATATAATTTGTA
>JAVLUX010000013.1:44020000-44150000 GCA_032164185.1 Moxostoma hubbsi
TGTGAGTGTGTGTATGTGTGTGCGTGCATCTGTGTGTGTGTGTGAATGTGTGTGCGTGCGTGCGTGCGTGTGTGTATGTGTCTGCGTGCATCTCTGTGTGTGTGTGCGTGCGTGCTTGCCTCTGTGCGTGAGTTTGTGTATGTGTGCGCGTGCGTGCGTGCGTGTGTGCGTGTGTGTGTGCGTGCGTGTGTGTGTGTTTGTGTGTGTGCCTGCATTTGTCTTAAAATAGTTATTTATATCTTCCGCTTTAGTGTGTAAATAGGAAATACAAATGTTATTACAGTCATGCAAACATACACATACAAAGAATAACTGTGTCCAGGTGTATGTAGAGAATTGGGGCTGTTTTAAAGGCAAAGGTGGCCACACCATATATTGATTTAGCTCTTTATATATATATTTACTGGACTTTGCATGACATTAATTGATAAATGAAAACTATTTATGGCATTATTTTTGAAGACATCCTCACTATGCGACATTATTCCCAAGTGCCTAAAACTTTTGCACATCACTGTATATCCAATTTTGCATGGAAACTTTCCATCCCATTCCCATTTCAGAAGATGTTGCCGCTATCTGCAGTTAATCCAGATGTGTGTAAACTTACAGTATGTGTGGTATGATAACACTTCTATGCCTGCAGTTCATCAGCCTCAAAGGAATTTGCTCGGAGCGATTAAACGAGCTGATTTTGAAAAACACCCAAATGTGGTCAATGTCACCATGAATTTAAAATTGACAATGTTTACTTTATTGTCATCCTAAACTTCATTTATTGTTTACTTTTTGTGAATGATTCATCAGTGCATATTATTCCAAAGAAGAAAAAGTTAGCTTTTGTAATGTCTTATCAAAATATATTAACTCAAACTCTGAAAGAACTTTTCAGTTTGACTGACAGCTAGGCCGTTAACCGATGGCTACTTAGCCATCGTTTTAAGCTACTAGGTAGTGTAGGTTAACATCAATGTAATGAAGGTTATGGCAGTAACCGCTAATACTGACAGATTTGAAAAACAAGCATTATTATTATTAGGATACATGTTCATGCTCTGGAGGGTGAACTTGACCTTTAGTCAATGACCCCGTTGATAACGCCTCCTCAAATTTGTGTACCAGTGGTTTTACAGGACTGGAGATGACCTCCGCAATCCACTGCAAACTCACATTTATATCTCACTCCATTCTCCACACACTTATTACCGTCCAATCAATTCATGATGGATCAAATCAGGATGAGTTTCTCAGTTTCACTCAGAGTTATGTCAATGTTAGCGCAGCGTAGTTCTAGCGGGAAGGCTAGCAGCTGTACATCATCGCACCATTAGCTGGGTAACTCCTAGACAATCACATGTAATCACATGGGCGGCTGTGGCTCAGGTGGTAGAGCGGGTCGGCCGCTAATCACAGGGTTGACGGTTTGATTCCTGGCCCACACGACTCTATGTGCCGAAGTGTTCTTGGCCAAGACACTGAACCCCAAGTTGCTCCCAATGGCAGGCGAGCACCATGCTGTAACCTGCAGTAACTGATACGTTCTCTATCTTGAGAGAAGATAGTTTGCATTTTTCATCTTTACATTCTTCCCATACTTCCAATTGTGTTATTTATTTAATAGTTTTGATGATTTTGCTGGTATGCATGTCCAAACTTTTGACTGGCAATCTGTCTGTGTGCATTCGTTTAGTGTGTGTATTTTTTTTTTACACAGATGGAAAGAGTTACCGTAGATTAATTCTAATGATTGTCTTATAATTTGTATCTATTGTACTATAATGAGCTTGCCAAACCTGTTACCTGAGCATCATCACAAGCTTTGTTTCTCTGTGAAACTAAACCGCATTATATGACTGAAAGCATCCTCGTAGTGGCATTGAGCCAATATGTGCTTCTAGTCTATATTCACTGAAGTTTACATCAAGGCAGACAATGAAGTGATGTTTTACCTTTCATGTGGAGGAGTCTCAATGAGCAGTTCCTTCATCACAGTGCTGCTGTATTGATCAGTGTTGATCATTTGTCATATAAACAGGTTCTACATCATCTGATCTCATGGTAAGTTTGAATTTCATCACAGACTTTTCATCTTAAGCATGTGGACTTTTATGCATTTCTTTTCTTGCTCATTTCTTATAAATTTTAGACCAGTGTTGCATTTATCAACAAGTGCTGTGTTGTGATAGATGTTATGTTGTACTCGCAACAGATTTGTTTGCTAATATATCTGCTGAAAGCAAAGTTCATCCAAAAGGAAAATTCTGTCATCATTTACTTTCCATACGATGGAAGTGACCACCCAGACAGCACTTGTACATCTCAGAGATGTCTGTTTAAGAGCGTTTCATCTGGAAAGCATCACAATCTACTTATCATCTGCTAAACATCTTAAAAAGACCAGATTTAACAGCATTCATAGACGTCTCAAAGACATCTGCTGACACAGGTTTTCTGTAGCCATATGATAGTTTTGTGTGAGCAGCAGAGCCAAAATTTAGGTTTCAAATCTCATTTTTGTTCACATATGTTTAAATATGGTGTATCAAGACAGGGGTGGACTGGGAAGAGAATTTGACACTGTATTTGATATAAAAACCGGCTCGTTGGCGTGCAATCTCGGTTCTCACTCTTCCAATCGTCTTCCGATTTATTTGCTATTTTTCATTTTTTTTCTAAGTACAGGATCGTCTAAGAGTGCTGCAGGTAATCTCAGACATCTCAGCTCATGAGTGCTCTGAGTTCCCTTTATTTCCACAGATCAGTTCATTGTGAACGCAACTCGCAGCCTGTAAAATAATGCAAAATATATAAAATAATACCAAAACACATATTTCAGTGACTATGATCATCATTATAATTATATAACATATATAATTGTTTTTATGTGGTCATTTATGAAAGTAATTTTCCGCCTGAATGTTTAGACCAGGGATGTCCAATAGGTGGATCGCGACCAGTCGATGCTGGTAGATCGCACAAAATTTAAATGTGCTTTTTAAAATTTTTATTAAAAAAATTGTAGTGTCTTTCCTTATTTTAGTTTCTGTCTGACTTGCAACTCGACGAGTAAATTTTGACCAGGCGAGATTTGTGTTTATTTAGTTGCCATGACAACTAGGTTCGCGCCATCCAAGGGCTTCTGAGAACAGACGCGAAATTGCGAAGCCCTCAAAAGTGAAGCCAAAACGTCTCGATCGCCCCCCAGAGGCCGGTCCTAGTATAGGTCATAAACCCCGCCTCCCCATGTTATTCAACGGGACGTGAGACCAACTAAACAATTAAATTACACTTCACATATCTTTTTTCCAAAGACAGTTTCTGTCATTTACTGTAGTTTTTATCACGCTGATGTAATTTCAAGTGTTTGTTTTTAAAATAAGTTTGTTTTTAGTTAGTTATTTGATGCTATAAAAACGGTGCTGTTACGTCATGATTGACAGCTGTGATTGACAGGTTCTCTGAGCGAAGTAGTCACTGAAGCACCAACGGACTTTTTTTCGGGATATTCGGAGGATTGAGGAGATTGGAGCTTTAAATTACATATCTAAATTTCTATAATTAATTATTTCACACCGACATAATGGGTTGTTCTGCAGTAGAATGTGCTAACCGATCTGGCATGTCCGATCGATCTTTGAGTTTTTTTCGGTAAGTTAAATTTATAAGCTATTAGTAAATAAATGTTATGGGCCAGCTAGCTTAAAGAGAACAAGCCTATTTAAAAGCAGGTGATCGTTAACTAGTAGAAGTTACTAATTATTTTTATTTTATAAATTAATATAATAATGATGTGTAACCTATCGTCTAAAGCAAAGGTTAACTCATAGTACTGTACTTGAACTTGATTGGACTTGGTTTAAAAATTCAGTAACTTAGCAGCTACGTTAGCGTTACTGACATTTTAGATTGGTTTCCAGTGACATTATAGAGTTCAGGTTAGTGATTTTGCTGTTATAAACATTATTATTGCCGCTCGAGAAACGTTTATGTATATTTAAAATAATAATAATATTCTGAATTAACAGAATAAACATGAGAGTAGAAATAATATTATTGATAAACCATAAAATCCTAAACATTAAAATAAATGTAAATAGGCTACACCAGATTAAGCAAAAAATCTACTTTTTCTTATCAGTCCCTTTTTCAGATGCAATTTCTTTAAAAATTATTAGATGTAAGGTGATAAAAAAAATTTTTTGCATTGCATGTGTAACATAAATACCCTTTAAACGTATTTTTTATGCTTACTGCTATGTACTTATGTATTTATATTTGCTAACCTAATTGTACTTTACTTGAATAAACCTTAACTTAAAAATCATTCTTATATTTACAAATGATCAAATCTTTAATTGTCCATTTCTCAATGCAGCCAATTATAACATTAGTAAAAAAAAAAAAAACGGAGCAGACAGAGGCCACTTAAAAAAAAGTGCAGGGGCGTGTGCTTGCGATTGATTCTGCGAGAGTGAGGGCGGGGCCTTGTTTTCGCGGCTTTACTTCCTGCTCACTACTGCGCATGACTGGTCCCGAAAACGCAAGTGCGCAGACTCAAGTTCCAAGATGTCAGCGCCATATCTTTTTTTTTTTTTTTTTTTTTTTTTTTTTTTTTTTTTTTTTTTTTTTTTTTTTTATTGAACAATTATTCATGTACAAACAATAAGGCAATAGTAACAATTCTTTACATTAGACAAACAAATACATACAGCACAGGTGCATGAAATAAAATAAAACTCAAAATAAATAAATTAAATAAAGTAGGGGCTAAGGTTATTTTGTTAAATCATACTCTTCTATGACAGATAAAAGACTAATTGCATTTTTCTTTTTTATCACTTTGAGGGCTTTTGTAAATGAAACAAATTCACCATGAAATGCACAGAACATTGGTTTCACCTTTCGATTTGTATGTCAGCGCCATATCGGGACACTGGCGGCTTCAGTTCTCTCCGATGGAAAAGAGCGAAGGGGCGTCGTCCATCTTTTTTTACAGTCTATGGTTTGAAGCTACCAGCAGCTAATGCTCGGATTATGCAAAACTGTCTCAAAACTGTTCAGTCATCAGAATAAGGTAAATCCCCTGGCTATTGTGCTGTGTTGTTAAAACTGAATGATATCAACATTGAACATTAATATATATGTTTTATTAATTAGAAGATGAATTCATAGGGATATATGCAGTAGTCCCAACAAGCTTTTTTTTTTTTTTTAAATGAAACTGTGTTTTTTTTTTTTTTTATAGTTGAGTTGATCTTATCGGGTTGGTCATTTAAAAGTAGATCATCACGCAAAAAAGTGTGAACACCCCTGGTTTAGACGGACACTTGCCTGACTGTAAATGGAAAAGTGGTTACTTATATACATTAAAATATGTATTTTTTTGATCACTTCATTATTGTAATTGTTTTTTCGTTTAGTTTGGAGTGCAATTTGAATTTAGAAATGTATTTGATTTAAGTCTTTTGGTTTTTTTTTAATGAATTAAATTAATTTTCAATGCAGTATCATTAAAGTAAGAAAATTCACCGATCCCTCAGCCCAGGGGTTGAGATGTAATTGGATATTGGATTAATTTATAATTATAACAAAATTAATTTATTCACACACAAGATGTATTTTCCCAGACAACAAAATACCTGACCGGTAGAGAGTGCACAGATGAAGGAGGTTAGTTTCCAAAGAGATGTTGTAAAGCCATCTTTCAAAAAGTTTTAATTGCACTTATTTTTTTATTTATTTGAATTTTTAGTTAAAATAAATAAAAAATAAAGTTTAAAGTTTGAAATCAAGGTGTCTTGCTTTATTGTGTAGGCTTAACCCCAGGGCTGGACTGGTAATCTGGCATAGATAGGTGGGCTGACGCACTTTGGGGCCGATCAGAGGCGAACTGGCCATCGGGAGAACCGAGCGGGCCGGTGGGTCGGCCGCGGAACGGGCCGCAATAAGCTAAAATGAGCCGCCGCGTTATGCAGAACGGACCACAAAATGGTGCCACAATATGCAGAAAAGGACATTGAACACCCTTTTGGGCCAGCTGCTATGTAAAATCCCGGGCCGATTTACATTTATGCATTTGGCAGACGCTTTTATCCAAAGTGATTTACAGAGCCCTGACAATCCCCCCGGAGCAACCTGGAGTTAAGTGCCTTGCTCAAGGACACAATGGTGGTGGCTATGGTGATTGAACCAGCGACCTTCTGATTACCAGTTATGTGCTTTAGACCACTCCACCACCACCACTCGATTTCTCCTCCCAGTCCCGCCCTGCTTAACCCTAACCCTGCTTAATGAAAATTACCCAATAGTACATTTACATTTATGCATTTGGCAGATGCTTTTATCCAAAGTGACTTACAGTGCACTTATTACAGGGACAATCCCCCTGGAGCAACCTGGAGTTAAGTGCCTTGCTCAAGGATACAATGTTTGTGGCTGTGGGGATCAAACCAGTTATGTGCCTTTGCCCACTACGCCAACACCACTCCATGAACCACCTTGTACCACTCCATAGTACCACCTGGAGCAGAGTAATTCAAGCTTGTAGTACCACCTGTTTTCTTCAGGGGGCAGTAAGCGAAACTCGCTGTATAGGCAATGAGCAGTTTATACAGAGAGCAACCCAACCTTTCAGCAGACAGCACAACACGAGGCATTCTTGCATTCAAAACACAGCTTGATGCAGTGCAAAGCAAGTCCGTCTGACACAGTTGTGCATTGTTTCGTCCTTATATAAGCCCTTAGAATCCATCTTGGACTGAAAGACCAATTCAATTGCAAAATGGATTGCTGTGAATTGTAGGACTATGATTGGCGTATGTTCAATAATACGTAAATAAACAATGTACTGGAGTCTAAAGTAACTTTTTGTATTGTCTTATCGATGTTTAATTTCTCTGCTACAATAATGTAATGCATTTTAATTATCTGAATAATATTTGTATAATATATATATATATATATATATGGTAAATGGTCTGCACTTGTATAGCACCTTTTTAACCTTAATGGTATTCAAAGCACTTTACACTGTGACTCATTCACCCATTCTCACACACACACACACACACACACACACACACACACACACACACACACACACACACACACACACCAATGCCATGCAAGGTACTAGCCTGCCATTGGGAGCAACTTGGGGTTCAGTGTCTTGGACAAGGACACTTCGGCATGAGGAGTCATGTGGGCCGGGAATCAAACCACCAACCCACTCTACCACCTGAGCCACAGCCACCCATTTATATATATATTTGGCATACCATATAATTAATTCACTAAATATTTTAGTGATTGACAGCCCATGTTATTTGCTCATGCGTCTATAAGTTGGTTCTTATCTGACGTCAATAAGACATTCAGCAGATGCCTTTGAGACATTTATGATTTAGAAAGTTTGTAAATCAGACATTTTTATCAGATGTTAATTCGATTGTGATGCTTTCCAGATGAAAAGATCTCAAACAGAGATGTAAATAAGAAACTTTGAATGTATTGGACAAGTCTTGCTAGACCGATATATCGGTTTTACCAATTAATCGGTGCCGATAGTTGCTTTTTGGAAGTACCAGTTATCAGCAAAAACTATGTTGATAGTTGCCGATAGTTTTTTCATCATTTCCACATCTCAAAATAAGAGTCCCTGCTGTGTTTCAGGCTTGTTTATACTTAAAAGTCCCATGTTATGTACCAAATCTTAATTTTTTCTGGTTATTATTGGGATTTTGGTTGAACAAAAAACTGCATCTGGGATTTTAGTCATTTTGGACTCTGAAAGAATATATATATATATATATTTACAATCTTTAAATCTATTTTCATATTGGCCTTTCCCACTACCACAGTTATTGGTATCTGCAAAATCAATTATTGGTCGACCTCTAATATGGACTACTTAAATGCTGTTCATTTTTCCATTTTAGAGCTTGATGCAGCATCCGTTTACTTTCGTTGAATGAAAAAGAGCAATGCTAAATATATCCTTTTGTGTTCCGATAGATAGAAAAGTCTCAGGTTTGGATGATGAGTCAATGATGACAAAATTCTTTTTTTGTGTCAACTACTCTCTTGCTATATTACTATAAAATTTTAAAGCTAAAACTGAGACGAATAGCGCACTATAAACACTGATATTTATCCCCTCTTGTAAGAACTAGCCTCCTCAAGATGAACATAACTACAGCATGGACGACTACCCCCAGCACGGATGATCCAAAGAATTGCTACACATCTGATCATCTACAAAACAAGCTTTTCATAGCACTACAGCTGACAGTGATTCTGATTGGCATCCCGTCCAACTTTTTCTTCCTGTATGTGTCGTGCCAGCACATCCGCAAAAAGAATGAACTGGGCGTCTATTTGTTTAATTTGGCCCTCTCGGATTTCCTATTCGTCATGTGTTTGCCCGTGTGGATTCAGTCTGAGCTCTACAATGAATGGCTTTACGGCAGTACCATATGCACTGTCTGCGTCTTCCTGATTTTCATGAACTTTTACATGAGTGCCTTACTGATGAGCTGCATTGCTGTGGATCGCTATTTAGCTGTGGTTCACCCGCTCAAGTTTTGCAACTTCAGGAAATGTCAGACTGCAGTCATTGTTAGCATTGCCGGTTGGATTATAATAATAATATTCAATGCAATCACTGTAATGCAAAGCAGTGTCTATGATGAAAAATATTCAGTTTGCTTGGACATAAATCCTTTGCAAAAAACGCAACACTTAATCAACATTACTCGATTTGCTGTGGGTTTCTTCATCCCTGCATTGGTGATGAGCTTCTGTTATTGGCAAATCTGTCTTGACGTGAGGAGAAATCAAACTCTTGGGGTGACAGAACGTCGCCATGTGTTTAAACTTTTAGTAAGTGTTCTACTGACGCTCTACATCTGTTATGGCCCTGTGCACATCATGATGATTTTAAGAGTTTTACTGGAGCATTGTCCGTATACAAACTGGTTCTTTATCTGCAATAATCTCAGCGGCATGCTCTCGACGCTCAATTGTCTGGCTGATCCACTCCTCTACTGCTTCTCGAGCAGAACGGGACGAGATAGCACCTCAAATGTGTTACTCTTTCTCAGGAGAACGTGGAAGAAAGAAAATCAGTGAGAAATGGTCATGGAAAATGACCAAATCCTTGGGACTGGTGAATGTACTTACAGATTTATACCACACAAAAGATTTGACTTGACAAACTGAAGAGCTGCACCGCCATTCGTAACTGACAAACTACCGTAGTGTTTTACGCAGCATTACAAAGTTTAGGGCTAGACTGAAACTATGGAATTAAATCAAGGAATGCAAAGTGGTGTTGCATAGTGGGTCAGTTCACCCAAAAGTAAAACTTCTGCTATTGTTTACTCACCCTCATATTGTTATATGATTTTCTTTCTTTTGAGGAATACAAAAGTAGAAGTTGTGAGAATGTTTACATGCACATATTCAAACCTGCCACATCATTTTCCGTTACGAACTTTATTACAAATTAAACAATTTTTGAAAGACTTTATGCAATAAAACATCATTAAAAGCAAAAACGAAATACGTTTACTTGAGTACTGGACTTAAGTACACTTTTTGAGTATCTGTACTTTAATTGAGTGTTATTTTTTCTGGAAACTTGTGACTTTAAATTCACTACATTTGAAAGACAAATATTATACTTTTCACTCCACTACAGCTGTGGCCAAAAGTTTTGGCAGTGACATAAATTTTGTGTTTTGCAAAGTTTTCTGCATCAGTTGTTGAGGTGTTGATTCACATTGTTTCTAGATTATTGTGCAGAGTGATCAGATGCATTTTAAATAATTGCAAAAAGCTTCATTGGCCAAAAAAATGAACTTTGTCACAAAAAGCCAAATTTCACATTTTTTTGGCCCTGGCACAAAATGACCTGCTAACATAATTTCACTAATCATATCAGCAGCACCTGGGAAAGTATGAACGAGTACAAGTCAGGTGACATCACTCTATCATTCTGATTGGATTATAAGAGCAGACTGATTGCTATAAAAAGAGGGAAGAAGTGCTTCCAGTGCAACTCCCTGAATCTTAATCCCTTTGAGAACCTGTGGTCAATCCTCAAAAGACGAGTGGACAAGTAGAAGCCCACAAATGTTGATCAACTCCGGGCACTAATAAGGCAAGTATGGATCGCCATCAGTCAGGATTTGGTCCAGAAGCTGATACCCGGCATGCCAGAGCGAATTTCAGAGGTTATGAAGAAGAAGCATCAACACTGTAAATATTGACTCTTTGCATATATTGAATGTTTTTGCCAATAAAAGCCTTTAAAACTCATGAAATGTTTTCCAGTATACCATAGAAACATGTGAAAAGATAATTTACAAATACTGAAGCAGCAAACTTTGCAAAACACAAACTTGATGGCACTGCCAATACTTTTGGCCACGGCTGTACAATTCTATCAAGGTCCTCGAGTACAAAGTCGTCAGCTTTGAAAATCAGTGGATGGTTCTTCTCTAAAACATGATTGTTTTTTGCAGGTGACAGACCGCCTATCAATAAACACTCTTGTAGTGTCATGTGTCATGATTTTCCCAGCATTTTTTGGACACTGATCAGTTGGCAAAATGAAAGACGTCGGTTCCTCGGCGCAGTGTGTGCACTCATGGCCATAAAATTTTTTAAAGATTTGTTTAGTTTTTCAGATTTTATTTATTTTTGAGGGTGGTTTCTTCATATTACACACTTAAAAAATATTATAAATTGTATACAATGCAATACATTTATGCAATTAATTATAAATAAACCATCAGTTTTTCATATCAGAGTTTTCATGCTTATGACGAATATGCCTGAAGGGTTGGAGGGTTACTTTTGAAATTTATTCCACTACAGATTACAGATTACATGCTGGAAAATGTAATTTGTAACATATTCCATTTGATTACTCAAGGTCAGTAACGTAATCTAAATACTTTGGATTACTTCTTCAGCGCTACAGATGTTAAAAATACATTCTCTGAAAAACCCAAATATCTTATGCAGTGTTGTTTCTAAAACAAGATCAATCAAACTGATCTTGTTTTAAGGATTTTAAGATATTTTTACAGGAAAACAATACAAAAATTATCATCAAGAATATGATTTTTTGCCCTAATATCAAAGATCTTACTAGAAAAATAGAAATTTTCTTGCTAAAAAAATATGATCGTGTCTGGAAACATGTGCATGTAAAATGGCTAGAAATAGCATGTTAGCTTAGCGTAAAGCTAGCAATTTACGTTTATTTCCATTTCTTCTGCTCCAAAATTACTTCTTTGTCTGCTCGTATGAATGTAACACATCATAAGAAAGGGTTTCACTGCTGTTCAAATGTACTTTGGATATATATATATATATATATATATATATATACACTTTGGATATATATTTACGCATTTCATTAAAATGTATCAAATTTACCTTATTTGGTTGTTGATTTTTATTTTATTTAGTCAAATTACTTAATTACTTAAAAAAACTTTACAACATTGCCTTGCCCCTGGTCATATTTTAAAACTCAACAGCTCTTTTTTTATAATATGTAAATTAGGGCTGTCTATTTAACGTGTTAATAACGTGCGATTAATTTTACAAAAAATAGTGCGTTAAAAAAAATTAACGCATTCAATCGCAATGCTTTCCTGAGAAAATCCTGAGAAATGCAAGCTTGAAGTACCGCCTGTTTCCTCCAGGGGGCAGTAAGTGAAATTTCAGCTGTATGAGCAACACACAGTTTATACAGTGAAGAAACACTTCAGCGGACACACAACACAGCGCAAATGCAAACTAAGGGATCTCAAGATATGGTTAAAGATTGAGCATTAAACTATATTTATTTTGACACAGTGACCTAAACATTTTATATTTATGAAGCAACACACCCGAGACGCTACACAAGCACGTCTGACGCAGGTGTACATCCTTAAACAAGCCCTCATAATAAATCTCAAAATGATTGACAAATTCACTTGTGTAATGGATTGCTGTGAAATGTGTGTCAATGATTGACTTATGATCAATAATATGGTAGTAAACAATACATTGTATTCTAAAGCTGCTTTTTGTCTTATCAATGATGAACTCTTCTGCTACAAGAATGTAAAGCATTTCAATTATCTGAATATTTTATTATTTTATTTATATATATATATATATATATATATATATATATATATATATATATATTTAGAGACAACTATGTATCATTATTTCATCAACATATATTGAGTTATCGTTATATGAGAGGCTTTCTCAGCAAATATTTGTATATGCGATTAATTAATCGGGACACTATGTAATTAATTCAATTAAAAAAATTTAGCGATTGCCAGCCCTAATGTAAATATAACATTAATGTCATGGTCTAGATGTATTTTTGGTTATGTTTTGTTGTCTGGTCTTTTATTTTGAAAAGTTTTGTTCACATTTCCTGGTCATGTGTTGTCCTGTTTTCCCTCCATGTTTATGTGTCTTGTTTTCATTGGTTCTTAGTCTTGTTATTGGTTCTTTCATGTAATTGGTTTATAATTATTGTCTTGTTATCTTGTTTAGAGTTCTATTTGTTCATTGGCTTATGTTTCCCCATGTCCATGTATTTAAGCCCTCTTGTTGTCATTGTCCTGTGTCGAGTATTGTTTATTGTAACTAGGTCATGTCATTGTCATGTTGGGTCATGGGTCATGGGTCATGTCATGTCGGGTCATTGTCATGGTTCGTGTCATGTCGGGTCATGGGTCATTGTCATGTCGGGTCATTGTCATGGTTCATGTCATTGTCATGTCGGGCCATGGGTCATTGTGATGTTTCATGTCATTTCGGGTCATGGGTCATGTTGGGTCATGGGTCATGTCGGGCCATGGGTCATTGTCATGTTTCATGTCATTTCGGGTCATGGGTCATGTCGGGTCATGTGTCATTGTCATGGGTCGTGTCATGTCGGGCCATGGGTCATTGTCATGTTTCATGTAATTTCGGGACATGGGTCATGTCAGGTCATGGGTCAATGTCATGGCCATGTCGGGTCATGGGTCATGTCATGGTCATGTCGGGTCATGGGTCATGTTTATAGTTCATAGTACAGTTTCAAATTTATGTCTAGTTTCGTTTATGTGTCAAGTTCATGTTCACATGTATAGTTAGGGTTTTTGGTTTTGCATTTGTCTTCAAATAAAACTGCACTTGGGATCATCACACTTCGTCTTCATCTGCTCCTGTGTCCTGCCAGTTGCAATACGTTACAGAATAAAAGACCAGAAAACAAAACATGACCAAAAACACATCTAGACATGACAATAATCTACATCATTACATATTTATTTCTTTAACAGCAGAGAAGTTATTGCTGATCATAGTGACAAAAACAGAAGCATGTGGCTTTTGAGAATTCAAGAAGCATCAAACCACTGTCTAAAATTATGACCAGCATATGAGCTCATGAGATTTAAGAGTAAATAGTCAACTAAAATACCATTTCCTTTGTAAAGATGAATCTTACAATCAAAACGTGTTTTATTATTTACACATTTTTATTTTCATAACAAACTTTACATAATTGTGTAATGTTTAACAACATTAAATAAATAAAACTTTATATTTATATAATCTTCAGTTTTATTGTAGTAACAAGAAACTTTTTAGTTGGTCATTTACATTTGGAATTGACTACATTTTAAATCCATGTACCTGGTTTGATAGTTGTAAAGGTCATAATTTATATATATATATATATATATATCTATATATATATATATATATATATATATATATATATATAATATTAAGATTTCTTACACACTCAACAAGGATCAAACACTTCATCTGCTTGCTTCATAACATATATTTTACCACATACAGTGGCATGCAAAAGTTTGGGCACCCCTGATCAAAATTTCTGTTGCTGTGAATAGCTGCGCGAGCAAAAGATGGACAGATTTCCAAGAGGCATAAAGTTAAAGATGACACATTTCTTTCATATTTTATGCAATTTTACTTTTTTATATCCATCTTTTACAGTTGCAAAATAACAAAAGGAAAAGGGCCCAAAGCAAACATTCGGACACCCTGAATGGTCAGTAGGCCTACTTAGTAACACCCTCTGGCAAGTATCCCAGCTTGTAAAAACTTTTTGTAGCCAGCTAAATGACTTTCATTTCTTGTTTGGGGGATTTTCACCCATTCTTCCTTGCAAAAGGCTTCTAATTCTGTGAGATTCTTGGGCCGTCTTGCATGCACTGCTCTTTTCTGGTCTATCCACATATTTTAGATAATGTTTAGGTCAGGGGACTGTGAGGGCCATGGCAAAACCTTGAGCTTGTGCCTCTTGAGGTAGTCCATGGTGGATTTTGAGGTGTGTTTAGAATCATTATGCTGTTGTAGAAGCAATCTTCTTTTCATCTTCAGCTTTTTTACAGATGGTGTGATGTTTGCTTCCAGAATCAGCTGGTATTTAATTTAATCCATTCTTCCTTCTACCAGTGAAATGTTCCCCTGTGCCACTGGCATCAATACAAGCCCAAAGCGTGATCGATCCACCCCCGTGCTTAACAGTTGGAGAGGTGTACTTTTCATGAATTCTGCACCCTTTTTTCTCCAAACATACCTTTGCTCGTTGCGGCCAAAAAGTTAGATTTTAACTTCATCAGCCCACAGGACTTGTTTCTAAAATGCACCAGGCTTGTTTAGATGTTCATTTGCTATTTTCTGACACTGAAATTTGTGGTGAGGATGCAGGAAAGGTTTTCTTCTCATGACTCTTCCATGAAGGTCATACTTGGGCAGGTGTCGCTGCACAGTAGAACAATTATTTTAAATTTCAGAGAGCTAGGCAGCTCCTTGGTGGAGCCCATGTCTGCTGATTTGTTGAGACAGGATTTGAGAAGTCAGAGTGTGTATAAAGCTTTGAAATTTGCATCACCTGGCCTTTTCAAACATGATTGTGAACAAGCCATAGCCCTAACAAGCTAATTCAGATCTGAGACCTTGGTAAAAGTTATCGGAGAGCTAAAATTTCTTGGGGTGCCCAAACTTTTGTATGGTGCTTTTTTCACTCTAAAATTGTGCAAAATAAAATAATAAATGAATATTGCTTAAAATTTTGAAAAGAATGTTTCATCTTTAACTTTATGCATTTTGGAGATCAGTTCATCATCTACTCACTTAACTATTCACAGCAACAGAAATTTTGACCCGGGGTGCCCAAACTTTTGCATGCCACAGTAATCATGTTTAGAGTATCAGAATGAGAATGGTATGAACATAGACTGGGCGAGGGTGTAAAGGTGTAAAATTGAGATGCAAATATAACAGCGAATAGGAACTAGATACACACAACAGCAGGTTTGTTTGTTCAAGTGGTGCAGGTTTGAAATTATGTGACTCATGTTTTACGGGATGAGAAAATGTGCAAATGGAAAACAGCTTAAATTAAAATGATGATGGTATATGCAAATTCAACTGCCCCTGGTAAACAACAAATGCATTTAACATTCAATTTCAATGGCAGTTTTGTAAAGAACTGGCCATGGAGACGGTGTTAGGATCCATGTGCAGGAAGTTTATTAAAAGAGACACAAGCAAACAATGCAAAACTGCACGCGGAGAGACGTAGTCATAACGCAGGCAGAAAAATCCAATAAACCAAATAGACTGTCCAATCAGGCAAACAAAACAAAGAGTAATTCAAAAAGCAGTCAATCCATAAAAACAGGCAATGGTCATCACATGTATCAAGAATGTATCAGCTATGGAAAAACGCTTTAAGGCAGGGTAAACTGGCAATACTTTGCAATGAACAATGGAACTGCATGCCCAATTATTAGGCAAATTGTGTTCCTCAGGATTAATGTTATTGTTGAACAATCACAATGCTCTCAGTCAATCCAAAATGTTATTGAACCTCAAACCTGAATATTTAACAAAGGAACAGTGAGTTTCATCTTTCTCAGGGGAATATATAAGTGTGCACAATTATTAGGCAACTAAATTACAAAAATAATTTCTCCCAACTCGATTGTTTATTCTCAATTTTTAGAGTAAGTGCATCAAATAAGTAACACATAATGACAATTAAATACAATTTTTGTTTTTTCAAAAATATTCAGTGACCAATATAGCCACCCTTCTTTTCAATAATGGCCATGAGCCTTAAATCCATGGAGTTTCTTGATCTGTTTACAGTCAACTTTAGCTGAAGCAGCCTCCCAAATGCTGTTCAAAGGGCTGTATTGTCTTCCTTTACGTTTGAGGAGGGCCCACAAGTTCTCAATAGTATTTATGTCAGGTGAGGAAGGGGGTCAAGTTTTATTTGGGCATCTTTGAGGCCCTTGCTGGTTAGCCAAGCAGTTGAGTACTTGGATGCATGTGATGGAGCATTGTCCCGCATAAAGATCACGGCCTTCTTGAATGCTGAGGACTTCTTTCTGTACCACTGCTTGAAGAAAGTACTTTCCAGAAACTGGAAGTAGATTTGGGAGTTCAGTCCATTTCAACTCAAAAAGGTCCAACTACCTCATCCTTAATGATAGCAGCCCATTCTCCCCTCCTCCACCTTGCTGGTGCCTTACTTGAAGTGGTGCCCATTAGTGATCCAGCCACAGGCCTGTCCATCTGGTCCATCAAGAGTCACTCTCATTTCATCTGTCCATCTAACCTTTGTAAAATATGTCTTCATGTATTTCTTTGCCCAATCTTGACGCTTCAACTTGTGAATCTTATTCAGTGGTGAATAAGATTCTTATAAGCACTTCTTAGACTGAGCTTATTATAAATCTTAGCCTCATGGAGTTGTTCAAGAGCTAAGAGGATATGTGGCAGTGGGTAATGGTTTTTCAAGGTGACAGTTCAGGCCTCGAAAGTAGATACATGGACGTAGACCTCCATCCTTTTTCTCCACAAAGAAAAAACCTGCAGCTGCTGGAGAGGAGGAGGGACAGATGTTACCGGAGGCAAGGGCTTCCTCAGTGTAATTTCCATAGCTAGGGTCTCGGGGCATGACTATGGATAAGCCTTGCTTCTAGGTGGAGCTGTATTAGACAGAAGTTTAATGGCATTGTCCCATGGACGGTGAGGAGGAAGTTGAGTAGCTTTGACTTTACTAAACTTCACTGAATTCTGCATACTCCTCGGGCATCATGGTTTCTCTTTGTAATTCAGGGCTTTCAATGCTGGTGGTATGACAAGGCAGGGAGACAGCAACATGGAGACAGTGTTCGTGACAGGAACTTGACCATTGCGTGAGCTCACCCTGGTTCCAAGATATAGAAGGGTTGTGTATGGCCAGCTAAGGATGACCCAGACAGGATAAGTGTGTGATTGGTTGAGTTTATGACATACAGTGAAATGTTCTCCACATGAAATAATCCAATCTTTATGGTTATGGGAACAGTCTGTCGGGTTATACCATTACCAATTGGAACGTTGTCAACTTTGGTGATATTAATTGTTGGAATGCATCGAATGCATATGTTGTTCTTGTATGATCTCTTGATTTACGTGATTCACAGCAGCCCCAGAATCCACTAAAGCTATAAAAAAATATATATATATATATGATACCCAATGGAGACCTCCACAGGCAACAAAAACTGTGAAGGATAGGTGATACAAAGTTTGTGATATTCACTTTCAGATTTGATTCTGGCATCCGCACCCAGACCTTTGGAACCTCCACGTCTGGCCCCTGGACGGGACGTGGAAGATCTAGCTGGTCTACCACCTGCCGTCGTAGCCATGATCAACCAAGCCAGAGCCCCTTCTACCAGGCAACTTTACGCCCTGAAGTGGCGCTTGTTCGCAAATTGGTGTTCTTCCTGGGCTGAAGACCCACAGAGTTGCGCAGTTAGGTCAGTGCTCTTATTTCTGCAAGAGAGGCTGGAGGGGAGGCTGTCCCCTTCCACCCTGAAGGTGTATGTCGCCGCTATCGTGGCCCACCACGACGCAGTAGACGGCAAGTCTTTGGGTAAGCACGACTTAATCATCAGGTTCCTAAGAGGCGCCCGGAGGTTGAACCCCTCCCGGCCAAGCCTGTTCCCCTCCTGGGATCTCTCAGTGGTCTGTTTCTCTGCCATTTTGCCACTTTCTGAAAAACCTACTTTTTCGAACTCCTCCTATACTGCTTGTCTGATTTGCATGAAAATTGGCCTGCATCATCTAGAGGCTCTCACAACAAAAAGTTATTCAGAGAATTTTGATAAACCATACCGTTTTCGAATGCTGCTTCAACGAATTCGACAAAGAACGTGTCAAATTGAACTTGAGGAGTATCTCTGCAACCTTTGAGGGATTGGGACGAAACTTGGTACGTGTCATCACCATTAGGCCCTGAGGTTACCTGCAGCATTTTGGCGCACTGCCCCCTACTGGTCGGGAGATAGAAAAATGACTATTTTGGCTTATAACTCTTGAACGCTTCCCTGCTTGATAACCATCATGCCCAGATACTACCTGAGCAGTTTCAGAACAGTACCACATACTGGACAACAATTCTAAGAAGTCAGCTATTTTAAGTTAGGGTTATTTTTAAAATAAATGGGTTTTTTTAGGATTGAAAGTTTACTTTTTCTAACTCCTCATACACTTTTGATGAACACATCGGACTCTAACCAATAACACGACACAAAGCTTCTTTTGCTTCTCATGGTGTCGATAATTGGCTTGACCCTGGTATCGCTGCTTACAGCTATATTTATTATTGCAATTGAAAAACAGCAACTGTAAGGAGATTTTGTCTTGATTATTAATCTGCAAAATGGGAAGAAGGGAAACTGTGGGAACTGATTCACCTGGTGAGAGATGAGAGGAATTCTTAACATGACACTGATTTCATGATTTATCTCCAATCAACAGCCAGCCATAAAAGACTTTCAAAAATTCAAAGGAAAAAGACTGAAATTTAGATTAATTTAAAAACATACATTTTGACTTCTGCAGAATCATTCTGTAGACATATATATATATATATATGAATCAGTGCTTGGAAATTCTGGCCTGTGATTGGTTTAAAGGGAAGCATATCATTTGTAATATTGCCCTCACATCCAGGCTCTATTGGGATTATATAAAATTCTGAATTGTGATTGGTTACTGTGGTCACTTAGTCCCACCCCTTCTCAAACCCGAGTGAACATTCAACCTTCACCAAAAATGGCTTAATCTTTTGTTGTTGTTGTTTTCTCTTTAAATTCTTTCACTAATTCATAGTGTGTGCTCACGTGGCCTTTGGACTGCCAATTTAAAACCCGCTTTTCTTTACGAAGAAGTTCTATTGTTGAAAACTATTGTTATGATACCTTATGATATTCTTTTAAACTCATTGAATACTCCAAGGGAAATCACCCTGAAGTGAAGTTACTAATTTTTTGTTCCTTGATTTCTGTTAATTATATATCTGATCCTCTCTGTCAGCTCTTCATTTAGCTCAGGAGCACCTAAGTGGTTCATCCAGCTAAGACACTTCACCAAAGTATTGAATCCAGGCTATGGCATTGCCAACTGTGGCTGGGAGTTTCCAGGGGGCACAATTGGCTGGGTAAGTCAGCTGGGCACACCAACGACTCCTGTGGATCCTGTGAGATGGTTGCTTTGTAACCTGAAATGTGTTTCCACTGAAAAGACAGGTCTGTTTGGCTTCACTCTCAGCGTCCATCTTAAGAATGGGGTGTCTTTAAAGGATGGTGCAGTGCACATAATGCAGATTCAGTTAGCTGCCAGATTGCTTCAGTTCTGACTTTCTGCAGGGATTATCAGCAGGCACATGCTCCGCCACTCTCAGGGTTTACGTGGTCACTCTATCGGCTGCCACGCCTTGATTGATGGGATGCCGTTGGGGGAAACATCCTCTGCTCGCTCACTTCGGGCATGGAGCAATGCGATTGAGACCTCCTGCTAGGACCAGGATCCCTTCATGGGACTTCGCTATAGTCCCTAGGGTCTAGTTGAGACAAGGAGTTAAAAGAATCTGATATTTTTGAATTTAGAATTGCTGATTCTAAATTAAAAAAACAAACAATTATTTAATTTTGCTAATAAGTTTGAGGATGAAGAACCTAGGTTCTGTGTAATTCAGCAATTCAACAATGTAGCATGGAGCTAAACCGTTCAAAGCCTTAAAGCTGAAAACTATCAGATCTATTTCTGTCCAAAATATGTCTTTAGATATTTACATTTATGCATTTGGCAGACGCTTTTATCCAAAGCGACTTACAGTGCACTTATTACAGGGACAATCCCCCCGGAGCAACCTGGAGTTAAGTGCCTTACTCAAGGACACAATGGTGGTGGATGTGGGGATCGAACCAGCAACCTTCTGCTTAACAGTATACTGCTTTAGCCCACTCCCACCACCACCACCACTCCCACACCCACAGATATCACTTTGTACTGTAATGATGAAGAAGAAGAACCATTACCCTGTTGTCTTCTGTTCTTTTGCTTTTATATTGAAATTCTTGTTTAGTTTCCTGTTTCCTGTGTTAGTTTTGTAGTCCTTGTAGTTTTATTCCTTGATTGGTTCTTCCTGATTGTTTCCCCAGGTGTTCCTTGTTTTCCCTTGTGTATTTAAGCCCTAGTTTTCCCTGTCAGTTTTTGCATGTTTTGTCTATGCTCTGTGCTCGGTTCCCTGTGTTTAGCTTTTCCCGTTACTCTGAGTTAGCCTGTTTATTTTTCAGGTAAATAAAGCTGCGTGTGGATCCTCATTCCTTGCCTGCCTCAACTTGTATCGGGTTATTTAGTGGTCATGTTCAGAGGTACAACAGTATCTATACTTCAAGGCTTTTTTTTACATGTACTGAGATTAGCAAAGACATTCTCTGAGCAACATTTAAATGTGAACAATGTTAGAACTTTGTATATGTTGGCTACTTACTGATAGTCATTGCCACTGGTTTTAAGCATTGCACAATAATTGCCTTGCCACTTTTTTTTATGTATTTTTTTGCACTGATCCTGAACAAGGTCACATGTAGTAGTAAGTTGCAGGTTACATAGTTACGTAGTTCAAAATGTTTATTTTATCAGCTATAGAAGCATCCTAGTACCAATGCAAAATACAAAGTCTATCAAATAGGACGTTACATAATTTGAAATAATTTGTGATAATTACATTGGTCATATAACTGCATCAGTGTTGTACATTTTACATATAAAAATAGTCTAAATACGGTTTTAAATCTGATTTAAATCTAGAAAAAAATGAATACTTTGTTGGACCTGTTCCACAGACAATGGAGCCACAGTTAAGGAGAGAGACTTGATTAACTGTTGGCCACTCATTACATGTCCTTTGAGATATCTATAGGTGAGAATGCTTGGGTGAATCACTGAGTGAGGAGAGCGGTAGTTTTACAATACTAATCAAGGACTTATGTCCCTGTAGGGTAATTAACCTGTCTCTTCATAAACAATTCAATCTAGATTTTATATTTAAATGTATATTTACAGTCAGAGCTGGTTAATGTGGCTCGGGATAGGGAAGTTTGGGGCCCCCTGCTGGAGCTGCTGCTGACTTCGGATAAGCGGTTGAAGATGGATGCTTCTGTGGTGGGCTCTGAAGTGGCATGTCCATGGGGAGAGGTTCACATCTCGGCCGGCGTGTAATGAAGTAGCGAATCAGTAGCTTAAAAGTACATTTTTAATTATCTCACTGGCTGCTTTAAAACACCTCTCAAAGTGACAAAAAAAAAAACTGTTCTAAAAGTTTCATATTTCTTGTTCAATTGAAGATATTTTTGTACAATCAAGACACAGTGCAGCCAAAATCAACTTTAATGATTGAGAAAAAAAAATTAATTACAAATAAAATGACATCTGAGTGCAGTGGAGGGGGAATGCAGATTGAAGAAATTATTTTAAATCTCACATTGGTCTAAGGATTGAAAGATGCACCGAAGGTTTCTGCCATTTGGTTGTTAAAGTTTGGTTGCGTATCGAGAACGCGTTGTGCCTGCACAAAAGAGAAAAGACCAATATAAGACAGTTAGAAACGGATGTTCTAAGTGCAGGATACCTTATTATATAGTATTGTGGTGTTTTCAGGCCTGCATCAGGTTCTGCTTATAATCAGATTGATATAGAATATGATTTTAAACTTACCTGTAATGATTCGGCCTTCCCGTGGCGAATAAGTGTGGCTAGATGCTCACAGTTGTTGTCGAGTACTCCGTATTTTCCGGCACCATCACGCAAAATGCTTTCAATAGTTGCTTTCATTTCTGGTTCAGATTTTACTGGATATTTCCAATCCAATTGATTGTCGACTACGCCACCAGGCTTGAGCGGACCTTTCCTCACAGTGGCTCTTGCTTTGCTGTCTGATCCACTTTCACCTAAAGGAAATATTTAACAGTCAAAGCCAAACTGTTTCCCCCATACCCAGATTGATCCAGTAAAAACCAAACTGCATAATTGTATGTAAAAATAATAATGTGATATATCTAACAATTAAGAGTCACGTGACTAGGTCTGGAAAAAATATACAAGAGACAAGCACATCCTGCACAGTATACTGTAATCTAGATCAGAGAATGTTTAAGAACTATTACACAACATGCAATGAATCATGTCTTGTTTACATGCATTTTAAATCCTTAATAAAATGCATGTTACTGCCATATGTACTCATGTTCAAAATATGTTGATAGGGACTATTGTTTAAGTCTGTTTTATGTAGTTTTAGACATTGCAGTGCATTTACATTTTGTCTTGCCTCTGACAATAGGAATGAGGACATGGGTGATAGAAGTAGTGCTTTGAGAGGGATGTTTAGGTGATAAATAGAAGAATACTGATCACAGTTACAGTTAAAATAACAAGTTAGTTTCATATTAACACTGCATCACGCATACAGACCCTGAATACAATTATGTATGCAATTCACATTTTTAACAAAGCTTTTGAAAGCTCTATAGTGGCTGAAAATAAGATAAATAACCCTTTCCTCCCCATTCTGGGTCTGTCAAATATTGACTATAAAAGTGTTTTTTAATCCTTTACTGCATAAAACAGTAGCTGAATCATAGACGTTAACAGAATGAGTGTATCAGTGTTCTTGTAATGTTTTTAAAGTTTCCACAGAGAATCACTGTACCTGCAAACTCGACAACCGTATCTTTTCCATTTTCTTTCCCAGTGTACACCGCCCAGTGTTTGTACCCAAGACGAGAGTAAGAAATGAGGTCTCCAAACTTCATGGCCTAGAAAGAAATAAAATCTTAAGGCAAATATACAGTACTAAACTAAATCCTATCGACTCGTACTTCCATGTAGGATGACCACATAATATCAGGTTTATTCCAAACTGAAAATAAAGTCTTACGTTACTAGTTTTCACTGTGCTTGTATAGTATAGGAAAAAACATAACATACCTTAGTTTTAAGTTTGAAAACTGAAGTAAAAGTGATCAATTTACAGGACACCACAGGAGAATTCCTCTGCTGCTTCTACATTGGCTTTGGAGTTCATCTAGTCCTTATATATATTCATAATGGTATGAGGAATTTGCCGTTCCCTTTCCCCAGAATCGTAAAATGGCACACATTCAAATTCTACCACTTGATTAAATCAGACATAATAGGTTTTGTTTATTATAATGAGCTGCTCCTTCACTTCCATTGGTCATCTTTTCTTGGCTGCGGATCAGTAGTTCTAAGGAAAGCTGTGGGTTATTACCCAACATTTGCTTCCTTTGTTCACAAGTTAATTTTTGGCTGACTGAGCTGCAGTAAGCACGACTTGCAACTTCTTTGCATATCAGACAGTCACAGCATCCATCAGTGGGGGTGTAGTGGGCTAAAGCACATAACTGTTAATCAGAAGGTTGCTGGTTCAAGTCCCACAGTCACCAGCATTGTGTCCTTGAGCAAGGCACTTAAATCCGGGGAACATAAACCATTTCATTTATTGCTATTTATTTTTATTATATTGTTCTCTTGTAATCATCACTTCACTTGTGAACTCATTTCTAAATTGCAACAACTATCTGTCTTCTTCTCGTGGACACATTGAGAGTTGCAATGTCAAGTTATGTGTAGGAAAATCTTACATTTTTGGATTATTGTTGTAATCAATGAGTCCGATTTTGAACCATGAAGGGGCTTTATTGGATTTTGCAGATTTCATTTCAAAGTGCAAAACACCTCTGACAAGTATTTCATCTCATTATTATGACAAGATTGGATGCTGTTTATATTCTTAAAGCTTTTCAAGTCCTTCGGTTATTTTTTTTCTGGATTTATTTTTAGAACAATTTCTTTAATAATAACTGGACTCAAGTCTGGTCTCCGCAACAAAATAAACTCCTCACAAGCATGGTCAAATAAATGACATTAAATAGTAATAATGGATTGAGTTTATCCCACCCAACAATTCCTACAAACATTTAGGAGTGATATTGATACGAAACTGATTTAACAGTTTAATTTAAAATCGCAAAAGTTTGTTTACAAAATCAACTTAAACGTTATTATTGTTGCCCAAAGCTAATATGCTGCTTGCATTAGTTGGATTTCAGAAATAAGAGAATAGAAGTGTGGATTTAACATTATTGAGTCAAAAGATCGTGAGTGAGGATTCAACAACAGAAAAAAAATATTTAAACCTGAATTTTTGCTCATCAGGAAACTTTCTTGCAATTAAATCAAGTTCTCTTGGTAAGTGAAACTAAAACTCACTCATCAATTGAGATCTTGGTTAAATACTTGTTAATTGTTGTTTAAATCTTAAATGCTGCTGTGTGATACGCATTTATATGTAAAAGGTGTATAAAAGGCCGCTTTGCACCTCAACTTCTGCTCCATTCTCGTTCTCAGTGGGACTCTGGAACTGCCAGTCTGCTGTAAACAAAGCTGCCTTCATTCCAGCTTTCGCCACACAGTCCACCCTCAGCATCATGGCACTGACGGAGACATGGATACGTCCTGAGGATACAGCAACACCTGCTGCTCTCTCCAACAACTTTTCCTTCTCTCACACCCCTCGACATACCGGCAGGGGTGGGGGAACTGGTTTGCTTATTCATAATAACTTGTCACCACAGGCTTCACTATGTAACAATACATCTTTTGAATTCCATGCCGTTACTACAATGCAACCCACAAAAATACATGTTGTTGTCATCTATCGCCCTCCAGGTCAGCTGACAAGCTTTCTTGAGGAGTTGGATGTCCTGCTGTCATCTGCCAGAGGATGGTAGGCCACTTGTGGTTCTTGGCGATTTCAACATACACCAAGACAAGCCCCAGGCCACTGAACTGAATACTCTTTTGGCCTCATTTTTACATGTAACTACTACCTCAAATATTCTTGTTACACCTTTGCATGTCTCTGATCATTACTTTGTTAAGGTCAACATGATTCTCACATCCATAGTAAAACCGACTCCACCTTTGGTTTCCTTTCGCCATAACCTCCGTTCCCTCTAACCCTCTCGCCTTTCCACTGATGTCTCTGCCTCTCTTCCCACAATAAATGTATTTTCCACGCTCGATGTAAACACTGCCACAGACACACTTAACTCTACCCTAACGACCTGTCTAGACAACATCTGTCCTCTCTCCTCTAGACCAGCACGTATTACTCCACCCAGCCCCTTGGCTATCTGACGTCCTTCGGGAACATCAGACTGATCTCAGGGCAGCCGAGAGGAGATGGCGGAAATCTAAAGATTGAGCTGATCTAGGTAAATATCAGCATCTGCTTGCAACTTTTTCAGATAATGTGAAAGCTGCAAAAACGTCATATTACCAGACCAAGATCAACAGCACCACAGACACTCGTAGCTTGTTTAGAACATTCAACACACTTCTCTGCCCTCCCCCTCCACCGCCTGACACATCACTTACAGCAGATATCTTCGCCACATTTTTACTAATAAGGTAGCAGCCATCAGCAATACATTCACAGCACCACACCCTGTCAAACACCCGTCTCCTGTATGCAACTCTTCTCTCTCTATGTTCTCTCCTTTAACGGACACTGAGGTCTCTAAACTCCTCCTCTCCAACCACCCCACCACCTGTTCGCTTGACCCCATTCCATCACACCTTCTCCAGGCCATCTCTCCGTCCATCCTACCTGCACTTACACACATAATTAACACATCTCTTCTTGAAGGCACTTTTCCCACTACATTTAAGCAGGCTCGAGTAACCCCACTGCTGAAAAAACCTGCACTTAACCCCACACAGATATAAGACTGCAGACCAGTCTCTCTCCTTCCATTCATGGCAAAAACACTTGAAAGGGCAGTTTTCAATCAGATCTCTCACAGAACGAGCTGCTGGATGACAATCAGTCAGGCTTCAAAAGTGGACATTCCACTGAGTCTGCCCTGCTGTCTGTCACGGAGTCGCTGAGACGGGCGAAAGCTGAATCCAGATCATCTGTTCTGATTCTGCTGGACCTTTCTGCAGCCTTTGACACAGTCAACCATCAGATCCTACTTTCCACCCTCTCTAAACTGGGCATCACCGGAACTGTGCTTGGCTGGTTCAACTCCTATCTTATCTTATTGCAACCTTGACAATTAGAGTGGCAATACAAAATTGTCTGTCTGAATCTATGTGTATGAATGTATATATGTGGTTTAATTTAGTCGTTTTTTGTAAATTGTTTTGCTCCGATATAGAATCTAACAGTATGAATCCAAAGAAATATGATCTTTAATATGTTACATAAATGACCAAAGAAATGTCTTAAAATTGCCCATATTAATATATGCAGTCTTAGAAATAAATTGAGTGATTTAACAGATATAATGCAACCAAATAATTTGCACATATTGGCAGTGTCTAAAACTCATGTAGACTCTACATTCGATGATGCAACTTTAACGATTGATGGATACAGCATTTTTAGGAATGATAGGAATATATATGGAGGAGGAGTTGCTATCTGTATTCAACATCAAATACCTGTTCATGTGATGCCAGATTTAATGTATTCTGGTATTGAAGTAATTTGGTTAAAAGTTAGTCTGAAACATCTAAAACCAATACTTATAGGGTGCTGTTACAGACCTCCAAATGCGAATAGTGAATATTTGGACAAAATATGTGATATGTTAGATCATGCTAGTAGTATGAATCTGGAAACTTACTTAAAACCTTTTAAAAGCTCGACGGGCCCGACGGGTCTATTGCGCAATAACTTCGCGATATGCAAAAACTCAACAATTAAAAGATAAACATATCTTACATCGTTGGAAAGCTGAGACTCTTGTGATTCGAACGATGTAAACCATTTTAATATACACTTAACACAGCGGGTACAATCGGTGTATTTCTCAGACCACTTACAGCAAAATAAAAAAATACAAAATGGTAGAAACTCACCTATAAAGCTCATCTTACTCTACTGATCCACTTCATTCCATCAAAAATGGTTTAGTTACACTGTAAAGGGTCCATACAATCCAATTCAACAAAGTATTTGGTCCATAACACATTTATATATCAATAAACACCCACGTAGTATAGACGTAGCATTTCGAGCTAACCGACAGAGCTAACACAACTTCGACGCATTCTTTGATGAAGCTACCTTGAACATGTAAACATTACAGATATTTTTATGTCAAAATGTCCGCTGACCCCTGAACTTTAGATGGACAGGTCATTTGAGCCAGTCGGTGCATGATAGAGGTGTGACCAGGTATCAATATCCTTGAAGTCTATACATACACTTAGATAAACATGTGTAAAACACTCATTTTCTAATGTATTGTTATCAAATTTTAAATTGGGTTTGGTAAGGCTTCATGCTGTGATCTAATTGTGTTTTCCAGCTAATACCTCCCAGCTGTAGTTATCTGCAGGCATCTTTTTACAAAAAAAAAAAATGTAGGCGGAATTTTATTTCCCCTTTTTGAGTGTGTTCAAAGTTCTATTACTCAATACAAGTAAGACTTCCAGTGATTCTGACTATTTAGGAACAAACCTCAAAGCCTCCCCTTTCAAAAGAGACCAAAAGCATGCATATACTCCAAAGGGTTCAAGAACAGCATGCATTTTAATTTGGGTAGGCCTTTTTTAGGCGTTTTTGGCAAATATTGCAGGATCTATAAAAGGTGGGTGATTTAAACATAGATTGGAATTCTTCTGACTGTCCTAGGAAAATCAAATTAATGAGCACAGCAACAGCATGTGGATTATCACAGATAATTAATAAACCGACTAGAATATGTATAAAAAAGGATGGCACTCCATCAGCTTCCTGTATTGACCAGATGTTTATAAATAGACTACAAGTTTGCTCAAATTGCTTATCAGTGCCAGTTGGTTTTAGTGACCACAATCTTATTGCAATTATAAGGAAAACAAAAGTTCCTAAATCGGGTCCAAAAGTAATAATGAAAAGGTCATTTAGAAGATTTAATCCTTTACAATATGAAGATGATGTCAGAAATACAAACTGGTCAGAGGTAATTCTACAAAAGGATCCAGAGAAGGAGGCATTTCAGCTTTTTGATCAAACTTTAATGAGAATTGTATAAAACCATGCACCAATAAAAAAGTTTACTGTTGGAAATGTTAACACCCCGTGGTTGGATCAAGAATTAAAAGATCTTATGAAAGAGAGAGATCTAGCTAAACAAGCAGCAATTATATCTAAATTCAAATCGGACTGGCAAATATATTGTAAACTTAGAAATTTTGTAACCAAGGTAAATAAGAAGAACAAGAAATTGTACTATACTAAGAAAATTATAGAAATTAAACATGACAGTAAACAATTATGGAATACACTGAATAATATATTAAGAGGAAATAATAAATCAACTCCAGCTTATTTAGAACATGAAGGTGAATTTTTTACTAAACCGAGTGATATTGCTAATTGTCTTAATGATTATTTCAGAAATAAAATAAATAAACTTAAAAATACTACACAGCTATACAAGACAGATTTATCAAATACACTAATAAATAAGATGATGGAAGGTAAAACATGTAGTTTTAAATTCAAGAGTGTCAGTGTTTCTAAAGTGGAATTACTTCTGATGAATTGTAAAAACAAACCACCTGGTGTTGACTACCTTGAACATAAGTTGCTTAAACCAATAGTTGCAATCATTGCTCCTATTATTGCTCATATAATTAATTTGTGTTTTATGGATAATATATGATTGCAAGAATGGAAAATATGTAAAGTTGTGCCAATACCTACAAATAAGAAAATGCCTTTCTCTGGGTCAAACAGTAGACCAATAAGTTTATTACCAATTCTTGGTAAAATAATGGAAAGAATTGTTTATGAACAGATTCAGTCTTATTTTATGAATAATGATTTGATTACAAATTTTCAGCATGCATATAGAGGAAAACACTCAACAGCCACTGCCCTGACTCAGATGGTTGAAGACTGGTTCAAGGATATGGAGGAGAGGAAAATAATAGGTGTTGTAATGCTTGATTTCACGGCAGCATTTGATATAATTGACCACAACTTACTGTTAAAAAAACTGGAATATTATGGTTTTTCACGAACCGCATTATTATGGATGAAAAGTTATTTGTCAGATAGAAGACAACTAGTTTATTTTAATGGAAGTTTTTCAAAGGTAAGTGTTGTCTTGTTGTCTTGGGCCGCTCCTCTACACAATCTTTACCAATGATCTTCCATCTGTTTTAGATAAGGCAAGCATTTCAATGTTTGCTGATGATTCCACTATATATTTAGCAGCAACTGATATTGGTGATTTAAATACAAAACTACAAAGAGAGCTACAGTTAGTGGTGGACTGGATAAGGAGTAACAAACTGGTTCTCAATGTATCTAAAACTACCTGTTTAGTGGTTGGAACTCCTTTTTCTTTACTTTCCAAACCGAAACTTGAACTCAGCATAGAGCAAAATTTTGTTGAGCAAAGAGAAGAGGCTAAATTTTGGGAGTGATGATTGATAATAGATTGTGTTGGGACAAGGTGAGGTATCCAAGCCACATCAGTTACTTACTGGGGGTACCTCAGGGATCAGTGCTTGGGCCACTTCTCTTCTCCATATACACAACGTCATTAGGACCCATCATCCAGTCACATGGTTTCTCTTACCACTGCTACGCTGATGACACGCAACTCTACTTGTCTTTACAGCCCGACGACACCACAGTAACTATAATCACAATTCTATAATCATGAGCAATGTAACAGATTCCCATCTGATGTTACGGTTCAACAGCACCATATTGAACAACCTGACCACCTTACTGAGGACATGCGCTGTAAATGAGCCAATGGGAACTCAACCCATATGACCAATTCACCACCTTCCATCAGCTACAAATTGGAGTTTACTTCAACCTTGGAGACATCCACCATCTGGTTTCATTTAAACAGCTGACAGCTGCTCTCCAGTTCTGCAGACAGGACTCATTTGTCCATGATAGAGCAGATAAGAGTCTTCTGAAGCACACTAGCAGAAGTATTTGACCTCAGCTCTGTATTAAGTGAATCAAATTTTGAATCCATCTGTAATTGATTGAAACACAGCCGACTCAACAAGAGGGAGTCAGACATCACAAGCGCTCCTTAAAAAGAGGCTAATGTCCTGCCTCTCACACTTATGTCTTCACACATAATGCTATTGGTTCACAGGTTTGCTTCATCTTGATTATAACAGTGCATTCATTTTACCATGCACATGTTGTGCAACCATTGGTTGCTAGGGTGTTCTACATGGTTGCTAGGAGGTTGCTTACTGCCCCAAGTCAAAAGTCTCTATGATATTCTGGCTCGAATCCCTCCTCCAGTGTAAGTCTATGAGATAGTTCACCCATTGTATTGTAGTGCAACATCTGTGTATGACAAGTCAATATATGCTTGAAAAAGTGTTTAAAGCCCAAATGAAACATCTGGATCATTAATGGCAACACGGTGAAATTAAAAGCACATTTCATGATTTATTTTCCAAAAGGCACTCATTACATTTCATGTAAAGTTTGCACAACCATTCGTGTGAACGGAGAGCATGACAATATTTTAACTCTGTTGAGATGTAACAGTAAATGTGAGGAGGTTTGGCCGGACATTAGGGATGCACCGATATTTATCGGCCCATTATTAACCAAATCAAAACCATCAGAATATCAGTCACAAGCATGCAATTGCATTGGGAAAAGTTAATAATATTCAGTTTTTTCTGTGTGTAATATAAAGAAACGTCTCCCAAAATAAAGGAAATCCAAATAAGTATGCAAACTAGAAATGTGTAATGTTCAATGTTAGAACTGCAAAAACTGGAGCACAAAAATGCTTTAAAATTGCAACCTTTTTTCTCCACAATGTTTTGTACAAACATTACCAAAAACAGGATTTGGCTCAATTGGTTTAATCACTATGGCTTTAATTCCAGTCATTTTGTTTTCAAAAAATGTGGTAACACTTTACAATAAGGTTCCATTAATTATCATTAGTAAATGCTTTAGGTATCATGAACAAACTGAATGCATTTATTAGTCCACAGTGCATTAACTAATGTAATTTAATGCAACTTTTGATTTTAAAAATGTATTATGTTGTAACTAACATTAACCAAGTTTAGTAAATGCTCAAAAAGTATTGTTCATTGTTAGGTCATGTTAACTAATGGAACCGGTAACACTTTATTTTAGGGACAATTAGACAGTAATTAATGAATAATAATAATTAAAACTAGTTACGGACTTATAAGGTTATTATTTGGCTTTTGTTCACTGATTTCTTTCCCTTGATGATTAGCCTCTTTACATTAGTTTTTTATTCTAACAATGAACTGTTTAGTAAAAACAAAAGATAACAATAGCTAGTAAGGTGCATAATGCATCCTATAGAGGTTCTCATGACACAGTGTGATGTGCAGCTTATAAGTATAAAATAAATATCAAAGTCAGAGACTTTAATGCTTAGTGTAAATAGCAACAGAAAGTGTATTCTTATTATATAGATGCTATTTGCCTAAACCTAACACTAAACCTGAAACTAAACCTAACCTAAACTTGACCCTAAACCTGGCCCTAAAGCTGACCCTCAACTTAACACTCAACCTAACCCTAAACCTGATCCTAAACCTGACACTAAACCTGGCCCTAAAGCTGACCCTCAACTTAACACTCAACCTAACCCTAAACCTGATCCTAAACCTGGCCCTAAAGCTGACCCTCAACCTAACACTCAACCTAACCCTAAACCTGATCCTAAACCTGACCCTAAACCTGATCCTAAACCTGACCCTAAACCTGAGCCTAAACCTGGCCCTAAAGCTGGCCCTAAAGCTGACCCTCAACCTAACACTCAACCTAACCCTAAACCTGATCCTAAACCTGATCCTAAACCTGATCCTAAACCTGACACTAAACCTGGCCCTAAAGCTGACCCTCAACCTAACACTCAACCTAACCCTAAACCTGATCCTAAACCTGACCCTAAACCTGATCCTAAACCTGAGCCTAAAGCTGGCCCTAAAGCTGACACTCAACCTAACCCTAAACCTGATCCTAAACCTGACCCTAAACCTGATCCTAAACCTGGCCCTAAACCTAACCCTAATCCTGGCCTTAAAGCTGACACTCAACCTAACACTAAACCTGACCCTAAAGCTGACCCTCAACCTAACAATAAACCTGACCCTAAACCTGACCCTAAACCTGATCCTAAACCTGGCCCTAAAGCTGACCCTCAACCTAACACTAAACCTGATCCTAATCCTAAACCTGACCCTAAACCTGGCCCTAAACCTAACCCTAATCCTGGCCCTAAAGCTGACCCTCAACCTAACACTAAACCTGGCCCTAAAGCTGACCCTCAACCTAACACTAAACCTGACCCTAAGCCTAAACTTGACCCTAAAATTGACCCTAACCTAAACCTAACCCTAAACCTATACCTGACCCTAAACCTAAACCAGGCCCTAAAGCTGACCCTCAACCTAACACTAAACCTGACCCTAAACCTGATCCTAAACCTGACCCTAAGCCTAAACCTGACCCTAAACCTATACCTGACACTAAACCTGACCCTAAAATTTACCCTAACCTAAACCTAACCCTAAACCTATACCTGACCCTAAACCTAACCCTAAACCTGACACTAAACCTATACCTGACCCTAAACCTAACCCTAAACCTGACCCTAACCCTAAACCTGACACTAAACCTATACCTGACACTAAACCTATACCTGACCCTAACCCTAAACTGACACTAAACCTATACCTGACCCTAAACCTATACCTGACCCTAAACCTAACCCTAAATCTATACCTGACCCTAAACCTATACTTGACCCTAAACCTAACCCTAAATCTATACCTGACCCTAACCCTGACCCTAAACCTATACCTGACCCTAAATCTATACCTGACCCTAAATCTATACCTGACCCTAACCCTAAACCTGACCCTTAACATAAACCTAACCCAAACCTTCCCTGCTTTGTTGAAACACTATATGCATTCTCCATGTATTTTATACTTATAAGCTGCACTTTCACACAGAGTACTGACTGAGAGACTATAAAGGATGTCAATTGCATCGTACAAGCTACTGATATGTTTTGTTTTTAGCTAATAAATTAATTGTTACGATAAAACCAAATGTAAAGGTGCTGTAAAGCAAGAATAAGAAATCAGCCAATAAAGGCTTGATAAATAATTTGTAATATCAAACAAGTCCATAACTAGTCACTCACAAGTATATTTATTAGTCATGAATTACTGTCTAAATTCTGATCCCTAAAATACAGTGTTACCATGGAACCTCATTGTAAAGTGTTACCAAAAACACAATATATTGGAATGTGTGTTGAACTCAGTCTTCTGCAAAAGAGTGAACGCAGCATTTCATGGACAGCTGTGAATTAATCATTCACTCAAAAAATTATTTAAGATTTACGCATTTCAGTTTCACATCAAAATCTATCAAATTAAGTTGAGTAACCTTTAATAAAATAAAATAATTGTTAATTTAATTAGATTAAATATTACAGAATATTAGATGGAATTCTGTTATGAAATTGAAATGCGTAAATCTTAAAAACAGGCTCAATTTAATTGTATTTATTTATTTTGCGTGCTGTTAAAGGAATGTTCTGGGTTCAACACAAGCAAAACTTTATGACTGTGGTATTCATTTTCACACTGTAAGTGCATTAATGTAAACACGATTTTTGTTTGTTTTTACAAACTGAGCGACATGTCAAAACGTGCCACTACTGATAGAGCTTAACACAGAGTCATCTGAACCCCTTGACTGTATACTGCTCTGGTCCCCATTCCCATTACAAAATACAGTTTAGAATTTGTTGTGGGGCCCCTTGGCTCTTTGGGCCCCTAGAATCATTCCCACCTTTCACCCCACTAGCTACGGCCCTGTCTTAAAGCATCAAAACCAGAACATTCCTTCAAGAAACTTAAAAAAACGGACATAATCACTAACACCCCTCGAGTCTTGAGTTTGAATCCAGGGCATGCTGAGTGACTCCAGTCAGGTCTCCTAAACAACCAAATTGTCCCGGTTGCTAGGGAGGGTGGAGTCACATGGGGTAACCTCCTCGTGGTGGTGATTAGTGGTTCTCTCAATGGGGCGTGTGGTGAGTTGTGTGTGGTTTGTGGAGAGTAGCATGAGTCTCCACATGCTGTGAGTCTCCGTGGTGTCATGCACAACGAGTCACGTGATCAGATGCGCGGATTGACGGTCTCAGACGCGGAAGCAACTGAGACGTCCTCCACCATCCGGATTGAGGTGAGCAACGCCATCACGAGGGCCGATTAAGTTGGGATCAAAATCTGTATTCCTTGTCGTCTCTCTGTCCTTTCACGTTTTTGGCAAGTAGGAAATTGTCATCATTTGGGCACAGTGACAATCAACTGCAGCTCATTTTAGTGAGAGCCACAGCAACCTAAATAAAAAAGGTACAATTTCCACCTGTCGTCATTTACACACACTCATGTCATTCCAAACCTCTATAAGAAACAAGGTCATACAGGTTTGCAGGGCCAGCGATAGGATGCAATCTTTGGTTGGGAACTTGTATGTTCACTTGTATTGTTTTGCCATCAGTCCGGGGACGAATTGCCCCTTGATTGTTTTGCTGTCAGCAAGGGCATCAGAAGTTTCTCGAGGCAAATCTAGGTGGCGCAATGTCCCCTCAGTCCCCTTTAAACCCGGCCATGCTGGTTCAGAACACCATGATTGTGAGAAAATGACTAAATTAACTCCATCTAATGTTTTCCATCTAACCCTACATTTTTTGTCCTCTCTTGATCTTTGGTTTGTACAGGTTCAAAACCGTTCTGCTGTTTGGGTTCTTCAGAATAGTGAGGTAAACATGTGAAGCTCGTGTTCGCCTCCTTTCCCATCTTCTCCTCCTTCTCCTCTTCCTCCTCCTCCTCTCCCCTCTCCTCGCACAGCGTAACATTACTGCTGTTACTGCTTAGATCTTCACCCGCTCTGCTCGCGTCTTCCGGAATATTCCTCCGGAGGTCTTTGCTCTTGTTGCGTTTGGTCAGTTTGGTGAGCGAGCCGAAGCGGTTGAGGATGTTTTCCTCGGAGGTCATCTGCTGTCCGCTGCGCTCGACATTGAGTCACAGTTTGTTTGGTTTATTGTCGATACTTTCCTGCAAGGAGGTTTTAAAGCGCCCAGCGTCCAGACTAGCAAAGATGGCTCGTTTTTCAGGCGACAGCATGTCTAGCGAGTAAGCACGCTGCTCCAGACCCAAACGACGGCGCTCCATGCTGCGGATGGTGGCCGCTCTTTGAAGCTTGTCGTGGACCTCGCCGCTGAGGCGTCGGCGTGTCTCGCGAAACTCTGCGCGAACGTTTGCCTTCCATTCAGCCGCATGAGCCTTAAACCCGCCAACCTGGGTAATTAAATCAATGAAGTTACACAACAGCAAGCCAATATATCAAATGCTCACAATATCATTTTTTTTATAATAGTTTAAGAACCAAAAGTGTACAGTACAGGGTCCTTAGAGACCAGAGTTATGTAAAAAAAAAAAAATTAAAAAAGAATCGAAGAAACAACATGGATGTAAACTATAGCAAGTTTAACACATGAAGAGTTTGATATGATTATTGACATTTGGTTGTACTACTGAAATTATGCACATTGTGCATCTATTTAGACTCAATAAGTGCCTGAGAAAATACTTATGTGTAGATTATGTGTAGCTCAAATATGTATTTGGCAGCCAGTTGTGTCTCGTGAAATTACTGCGTAGAATAATGAATCCTGTTCTAGATATTTCACGATTTGTCGCATTTTCTCTTTGGTATAGGAAAAAGAAAACATCAAAATGTATTAAAATACATTTGATTTTGTTATTTTCTAATTGTCACTATCTGGGCCATTTGTAGATCCATTTTTGTTAGATATACATGCCGGGTCTCTAAAGAGTGTTTGGTGAAATTCCCATGAATTTAAGGGTTAAAATAGGCCATGAACTTACATCTAGTGTTAGACGATGTGTATTAGGCATGTCATACCTCTTCTTTAGTTTTCTTGGAGAGAACCCTGAGCCAGTCTCCGATCATGCTGAGAACTGCTGCAAAATATGCCAGACCCACCAAAATCCAGAACCAAACCAGTGGCTTGTACCATTTCATGTATTTGATTTTTCGATCCCCACCTACAAAAAATTGGTATATCATAAAGACTGAACAAAAGACCGAGAGTAAATCTATTGGTTGAAACTTAATATTAACATGGACAAAACAGTTTCTCATAGAGGCCGACCGATAGTGGATTTTGCCATTATGTAACCAAGGTGGTGGAAAAGGCTGATAACTAGGGGCAGATGATTAGGGGCGGCTGTGGCTCAGGTGGTAGAGTGCGTTATCCACTGTAAAGGGATATTGGGAAAGGAGGAGGCGAGAGAGAGAGAGAGAGAGAGGAAAAAAAAAACCCATACTCGCCGGTTCTCCGATATGCCGTAGCTTGGTCCTCGGCCACTCCTCCACCCTCTAACGGACAACAGTTGCACCTCCCCAGGCGGATCAGAGGCAGTCCTGCTGCGTTCTCGGGGAACAGAAGGGGTCTCCCTGGCAGCGGTTCTCCCACACCAGGCAGTCGGCAGTGAGCCCCTCCCCGCTCGCGGTCGCCGGTCTCAGACCCCGTCACATCTCGGGGAACAGAAGGGGTCTCCTCCGCCCCTGGCAGAAGCCCTGACCGCTCCAGGCAGTCGGTTAGGAGCCCCTTCTCCCCTCGTGGTCGGCCATCAATTACTCTGCTTCCAGGCGGCCGAGCTCTTCCGTCCCCCCATGGCTGCTCCGTTGGGGTGGATGGTAGCAGCGAGAACTCCACTATGGCATATCCCTCCTCCTTCCCAGGTCATCGGCACCCGTGTAAAGGGGTTCAATGGAAAGGAGGAGACCAGAACAGGCTTGACAATATAAATAATATTTTAATGTAAAACTGAAACCAAAAGACACAAACATAAACACACAACGGTCAGCTGCCCATAAACGATCTCTCTCTCTATCGCACCGCCATCCGCAGTCTGCCTTTATCCCTCTCGGAGGCTTAATTAGCCTGATAAGGGACTAGGTGTGTAAAATCACGACCGGCCCCACCCTCCGCCCTGTCACACAGTTGTTTTTTTAACACGTCATATTTCCACATACCTGCTACATAATCTCCAATGCCGACAGTCGTGAGAGTAATGACGACGAAGTAAATGGCTTCTAGAGTACTCCATCCCTCGATGTGTTTGAAGATCACCGCTGGAATGGTGACAAACACGATGCAACCAGCCAGAATGAAGAGAATGGTGGATGTAACACGGATTTTTGTCTGGCTGATTTGCTTGTGTTTTTGCTTAAAAGGATGAAAAACAAAAGAAATGTTTTCATTCAAAGGATTCATTTTAAGACAGATTTTTACATTTTGAAGAAATATGCTTTGTAAAGTGTTGTGGCTTGTTACCAGGACATTGCTGTGCAGTAGCTAATGTGGTCAGAATGGTTTTTAGCGTTAGTTGGTGTTCTGAGTGGTTGCTAGGTGGTTGCTTAATTGCCCAAGTCAAAAGAGTTTCTATGTTATAGGGTTAGTTTAGGTTAGGTCAGGTTAAATTAAGTCAGGTTAGGTTAGATTAAGTTAGGTCAGAACAGGTTAAGTTAGGTTAATTAAAGTCAGGTCAAGTTAGGTCAGGTCAGGTTAGGTTGGGTCAGGTCAGGTTATGTTATGTCAGGTCAGGTTATGTTATGTCAGGTCAGGTTCGGTCAGGTTATGTTATGTCAGGTTAGGTCAGGTTATGTTATGTCAGGTCAGGTCAGGTTATGTCAGGTTAGGTTAGGTTATGTCAGGTCAGGTCAGGTTAGGTTATGTCAGGTCAGGTTCGGTTAGGTTAGGTTATGTCAGGTCAGGTCAGGTTAGGTTATGTCAGGTCAGGTTATGTTATGTCAGGTCAGGTTAGGTTATGTCAGGTTAGGTTAGGTTATGTCAGGTTAGGTTATATCAGGTTATGTTATGTCAGGTTAGGTTATGTCAGGTTAGGTTATGTCAGGTTAGGTTAGGTTATGTCAGGTTAGATTAGGTTATGTTATGTCAGGTTAGGTTAGGTTATGTTATGTTATGTTATGTCAGGTTAGGTTATGTCAGGTTATGTTAGGTTAGGTTATGTCAGGTTAGGTTATGTCAGGTTAGGTTATGTCAGGTTAAGTTTTGTCAGGTTAAGTTAGGTTATGTCAGGTTAGGTTAGGTTATGTCAGGTTAGGTTAGGTTATGTCAGGTTAGGTTAGGTTATGTCAGGTTAGGTTAGGTTATGTTATGTCAGGTTAGGTTATGTTATGTTATGTCAGGTTAGGTTAGGTTATGTCAGGTTAGATTAGGTTATGTTATATCAGGTTAGGTTAGGTTATGTTATGTTATGTCAGGTTATGTTATGTCAGGTTAGGTTATGTTAGGTTATGTCAGGTTAGGTTATGTTATGTCAGGTTAGGTTAGGTTATGTCAGGTTAGATTAGGTTATGTTATGTCAGGTTAGGTTATGTTATGTTATGTTATGTCAGGTTATGTCAGGATATGTTAAGTTATGTCAGGTTAGGTTAGGTTATGTCAGGTTAGGTTATGTCAGGTTATGTTAGGTTAGGTTATGTCAGGTTAGGTTATGTCAGGTTAGGTTATGTCAGGTTAAGTTTTGTCAGGTTAAGTTAGGTTATGTCAGGTTAGGTTAGGTTATGTCAGGTTAGGTTATGTTATGTCAGGTTAGGTTATGTCAGGTTATGTCAGGTTAGGTTATGTCAGGTTAGGTTATGTCAGGTTAAGTTTTGTCAGGTTAAGTTAGGTTATGTCAGGTTAGGTTAGGTTAGGTTATGTCAGGTTAGGTTATGTCAGGTTAGGTTATGTTATGTCAGGTTAGGTTAGGTTATGTCAGGTTAGGTTATGTTATGTCAGGTTAGGTTAGGTTATGTCAGGTTAGGTTAGGTTATGTCAGGTTAGGTTATGTTATGTCAGGTTATGTTATGTCAGGTTAGGTTAGGTTATGTCAGGTTAGGTTAGGTTATGTCAGGTTATGTTATGTCAGGTTAGGTTATGTCAGGTTAGTTTATGTCAGGTTATGTTAGGTTAGGTCAGGTCAGGACAGGACAGGTTAGGTTTGTTCAGGTTTAGGAGTAGGGTTAGGGTTTGGGGTTAGGATTAAGGTTTAGGTTAAGGTTTTGGTTTAGGTTTAGGGTTAAGTTTAGGATTAGGATTAGGGTTAGGGTTTAGGAGTAGGAGTAGGGTTAGGTTTAGGGTTTGGTACGGTTAAGGGTTAGAGATTATGTCAACAGTGTAGCTACAGTTGTAATGAAATGCTGGTACATGAACTGTAAGTACAACGCAACATCACATATGCACATAATAAAAAATTTGTAGCAAATTATTGAGTACATAGACATTTTGGACCCAGTTTATATTAAGTGTCTTTAATTACTAAGTCATTGTCAGACCTTCATATTACAAAATAAAAAAAAAAAATTTAATCTGATAGTCTAATTAATAATCAACCTCTGGTACATTTTGCCTGAAGTTTAAAATACACCCATATATACAGTATATAGGATGTTTTATCATTTAGAAAATTATATTTTATTGCTTGAAGAACAGCACAATATAATCACTAACCTTATTTATTAGCAATAGCGATAGCGATGCTTGCAAAACTGTATAAATGTATAAATATATAAAATATATCAATGAATGACATTGATATATTTTATTGTCAAGAAAAAGATCTTTCTTTGAAAAATCCCTTGACTATCTTCGGTAGAATATTCCCCCCGAAAATATCAAACTCACCCTGAAGATTTTTTCCACATTTAGGATACTCTTCATAAACATGGTCCCCAGTTGATCACCGATCCCTGCCAACAGGAAGCCAAACAGAGGGATGCCAAATATGGCATAGAGGATGCAGAAAATCTTCCCACCCTCAGTGCTGGGGGCGATGTTGCCATAGCCTATAGGTGTGGGCGGAAGGCAAGAGGATATTTAATCCTTCTACAGCAAACCCATGAGACATCACTCCCTTCCATCCCTGCAATTAACTCAACATTCACAGATAGAGGGAAAACATTGTGGGTTGCACTGAGAGATCCAGTCAGACCAGTACAAAGTAAGAGTAAACAGTATGTTGGGTTTGTCAAGTGTGGAGGATATGAACTGTATACTGCTTACTGTATTTGCACGAAAAGGAGTTTATTATTGTCTAGAATAACTTTCCGGTCTGATTGAACCATACAAGATATTAATGCATCGTTGTACTTGATCTAATTACAAATGGTACCCACAAATGCATTGAACAATAATCTTTGGCAAGCTTTATGATGATGATTATGAAGGTTATTTCATTGCACCTATTGTGGTGATGACAGTTCCAGCGAAGAAGAAAGCGCTGCCGAGATCCCAGTAACTGGAGTTATAGGACGTTTGTCCAATGGGAGTCACTCCAGCACTGACCGCATCTACTGCATACTGGGAAAGGATGTGAAAAGATGAAGATAGAGATTCAAACAACCATTTGAAAGCATAAAACAATCGCTAGAAAATAGTATTGCCAAAAAGGCTTCTAAGTAAGTGAAGTAAAGTCTGAACTCCAAGAACTAATCACCATGTTTTCCAAAGTTTGAAATGTATTCGGAATATTTAATTAGCATATCTTTTCTATTTTAACTATTTTCAGCTCATTTACTCTGTGCAACCCTTTGCAAAAATACAGTAAACAAAAACGAAAACTAAATGCAAAAGTTTTCTGTAAAGAAGTTCGCCCTCACGGGCAAGGAAGAGGCGAGAAACCGGCTTGACCTCCAAATAAAGTTTAATGTAATTCACAAAAGTCATTCTACTAGGTTAAGTCATGCACTAAATAGGGAGCAAGGGAGCATCCTATAGCTCTCCTATAACTGTTCTGAGACCAGTGCAGACAGACAGCACACTGGAGGTTAAGTCATGCACTAAATAGGGAGCAAGGGAGCATCCTATAGCTCTCCTATAACTGTTCTGAGACCAGTGCAGACAGACAGCACACTGGAGGTTAAGTCATGCACTAAATAGGGAGCAAGGGAGCATCCTATAGCTCTCTATGCAGTTAAGTGCGTTCACTCCTAAAATCGGATCAAAAGTTCAGTTTCAGGCTGCAGATGATGTTTGGATCAACATGTTTGACACACATGTGACAATGATCATCAGTACATAGATTTACCGTTTATAATGGATCATTTTATTTGAACATGGTTGGCTGTGATTTGATGATGCTGGATGTTACTTTGAATCTGAATTAATTATGCAAATTTCTGATGTAACGTCAGTAACACCTCAAAAACATGAATAGCCAATATTATCTTTGCAGCCTTAAAATATTAAAACTAACATAAAAAACTAAATAAACTGAAACTACAAATTGCTGAAGAAACTAAAACTAACAATTATAGAGTGAAAACTAAAACTAAAATTTTGGAGGAGACTGAAACGCCATTTTTTGGTTCTTGGAGTTTTTGGTGCATTACGTCTATTATTGTGGCAGCATTCATTTCTGATTTACCTACCCCTAAAAATCGTGGTAATTCAGAGCATTTTTGAAACACTGCATTTTCGGTGGAGGCACGTGCCGATCCACTGTGGATGAGAGGCTTAAACATAAAAAAAATCAGGAATAATCGTGTGGATGTGGCCTCAGTCTGAAAAAAGGTGGACCAGAATATACTGTATGCTATGCAGATGATCACAAGTTTGTAGTTTTGTGAGCATTGTGTTTGCCATTTGAGATTGTTTTAAATCATCCAGTTTGTGTTACTTCACAATAATGCTGTTATTACCTGATACAAGCTGCCCGCTGCTCTGTGTCTGCAACCCTTGAAAACCAGCATTGAAAATCAATGTCTGGCAAACATTAGATCAGCTTTTGTGACTCTTCTCAAACTAGTTAGGGAATAAATAGGTTAAATGAATAAAGCTGAGACTGTAAATTCTGTCAGTATGTCAGTAAACCATGCCAAGGTAGGGTCAAGCAGACGTGGGCAGTGTCTGTTGTTTAATATTACTTTCCATTTTAAAGGTATGCATGTCAGCTGTTTTTTACCCTGAAAAAGAATGAATTGCAATTAAAGACCATCAATCACTCCAAAAAAAGTCCAAACTATTGCAAAAAGGAAGTCATATTGCATCAAAGAGAAAAGGAGCAATACACAACGAGATTGATACACACAGCACGCATGATTTGAGGTATCATTCATGTCTAAACCACAAACGGTGCAGGACGAGTTACCCATGATTTGTTCAGTTTGGTAACCCTTTGTATGAGCAAAAGTCTTAGCAAGTGGCATGGTCATATACTGTATATAAAAAGCCATTTTCTCTGAGTAATATTGCATCTGTTCCAGTAGGAGTTGCCAAGTGAGTCATGTGTGCTCAAGCCAAGAACAAGAACAGTCAGCTTGTCAACATGACTGACACAACATGCAGCTGATTCTGGAGATGTTAAATTTGTCAAAAGCTTTTGAAGACACTTTTAAGTCACTAAGACCAGTCTTTACTCGCCCCTGCCAAACCTGGAGTCACGAGTTTGAATCCAGGGCGTGCTGAGTGACTCCAGCCAGGTCTCCTTAGCAACCAAATTGGCCCGGTTGCTAGGGAGGGTAGAGTCACATGGGGTAACCTCCTCGTGGTCGCTATAATGTGGTTCTCGCTCTAGGTGGGGCGTGTGGTGAGTTGTGCGTGGATGACGCGGAGAATAGCGTGAAGCCTCCACACGCACTACGTCTCCGCGGTAACGCGCTCATCAAGTTACGTGATAAAATGCGCAGATTGACGGTCTCAGATGCGGAGGCAACTGAGATTCGTCCTCTGCCACCCGGATTGGGTCACTACGCTATCACGAGGACTTTGGAAGCGCATTGGGCATTACAATTTTTTCCTCCCCTTTTCTCCCCACTTTGGAACGCCCAATTCCCAAAGCCTCCCAAGTCCTCGTGGTGGTGTAGTGACTCGCCTCAATCCGGGTGGCGGAGGACAAATCTCAGTTGCCTCCGCGTCTGAGACCATCAACACGCGCATCTTATCACGTGACTAGCGTGAAGCCTCCACATGTGCTGCGTCTCCACGGTAATGCGCTCAACAAGTCACGTGATAAGATGCACGGCTTGACGGTCTCAGACGCGGAGGCAACTGAGATTCCGCCACCTGGATTGAGGCGAGTCACTACGCCACCACGAGGACTTGGAGCGCATTGGGATTGGGCGTTCCCAAGTTATGTTATTACTGTATGCCAACAATTGACACATTTGTGACTATTTATATGCCTCTAATGTTTTTTTTTTGGTAGATATTTCACCTAAAGAATTTGGCTTTTAGTCATTCATGGATAACCGCAGGAATATTCTGGGTCCAATACAAGTTGAGCTCAATCCACAGCATTTGTGGCATAATGTAAATTACCACTATAATCAATTTAAAAATTGCCCCTCTTTCTTTAATCAAAGCACAAATGTGTGTTCCAGTGAGACACTTCCAATGGAAGTCAATGGGGTTTAATCTGTCAACACTAAAATACTCACTGTTTCAAAAGTATAGACACAAGACATAAACAATATGTGCGTTAACATGATGTTAGTGATATTAGATAAAATCACTTACTAACCCTAAAATGACTGTAAAAATGATGTTTTTTGAGTTTTAACAGAAGAGTTAATGTAAGTGCTTTTATATCATTGTAAGCTTCACATTTTTGCCTTTAAACTCTCCAACAATTGGCCACATTGACTTCCATTGTAAGTGTCTCACTGGAATGTCCATTTGTGCATTTTTAAAGAAAATGAGGGACGAGTAAAAAATCACTTTTGTGGTAATCAACATTATGCCACAAATGCGGTCGACTGAGCTTAACTTGTCAAACCCAAACAATTCCTTGATTTTAAATCATTCTCAAATAGATCAAACAGTGTTTTAATAGCAAAACTATTTTTTGTTGTATTTACAACAAACAAAACATTGTAAAGGTGAATCTAAATGCCTGAAAGACGCTACTAACCCTGTCAAGAACATGTCCAAGTCATCACCCCATATAGAAAATTATATTTTTATATAATTATTAGGACTGTGTATTTATACAGATTCCCTGATATGATTTGATTCTCAAGCTCTCATTTCAATTCAATTAGATTCAATTCCAACTCGATTCAGATTCATTTGGGAGACCTTAACAGCATTAAAAATTATATTAAAGAGACTATGGATGGCATAGATCTCGTTTTTGGACGTGCATTACGCAGAATGAGTCAAACCAAACGCAAACGCTGTTTTAACATAGACCTATGGACTATGAGGAGGTCTGAGAGTCTTCAGCAGGGCTTTACTCTGTCTACAGTGAACCAAACTATGAATAATTGATTTCCTTGGGAGTCTATTCCCTGGAATGCCATATCGAAGGGGCCGTCCCAGCACTCCTAGCTGGAAATCGGCAATTGATGTTTTGTCAAGAGCTTATTACCAGATGTGGGGAAGACTGAAATGGGGAAGAAATGAAGATGGATGTGGACATGAGTCTCACACTTCTAAGATCTGCCCACTCATCCATGTGTTATTGTCCGGTTAGTTAACTCCAGCATTTACTGGGTCAAACAGCAACTCAGGCTCAGAATAGCATACTACCATACTACTATTTTTTGTTGTTTGCTGTATTTATACTCTGTGTAGTGTGCATACTTTCTGTATGCATGGGACACCTAAATGACCTACTTTATAATGCCTAAATGTTTCCCCTTCTTGACACATTATTTGATTGGACTGCCACAAGTTAATCATTTGATTAAAAGTGCAAAATGACCATTTTTATTTCAGAAATAATAGCTGGAGACTTATGGTGCGATTAAGTCCTCCTGGAAGTTCGTACATACGATATGATGTGCGTTCAATAATTTTAGTTGGAAAGAACCAACCCGAGCAGTAAGCATATGTATGCAATGGTAAAGTTTCCTCTGCTTCTTATATAACAGAAATAGCATCCACCCTTCCAGTTATTCCCTTGTTGACTATGTAGGAAGCAAAAAATCAATGCAAACCTTAATTGACTGGAACATATTTCTTTCTCTGTTTATGTGTTGTCTTTGCTGAGAGGTATAACGTATTACGGTATTACGTAACACATACTGCTGGTAAAGTCAGCTGGCACAAACCAGGCCTGATAATCTGGCATGATGCCCAGAGGGATCACATGTCTGTCTTGGGATGACTGATCAATTAGAGCTCAGTGCTGGTGGAGGAACAGCAGAAGAGATGTTTGGTTGAGGAGCTCACCGGAAGGTTGTTGCTGAAGCCACCATCTCTGGAAAAGCTTAATTGGTTTTTAGATGACCAATGAAGTCAGCAGTTTCCTAAGAAAGCTCTTTCAAATGAAATGTGCTTTAAGCAGGGACGGATTACCGACCGGGCTAATGGGGTCAGTGCCCAGGGGCCCTTGACTACCAGGGGGCACTTGACTACCAGGGGGCCCTTGACTACCAGGGGGCACTTGACTACCAGGGGGCCCTTGACTACATGGGGGCACTTGACTACCCGGGGGCACTTGACTACCAGGGGGCCCTTGACTACCCGGGGGCACTTGACTACCAGGGGGCACTTGACTACCCGGGGGCACTTGACTACCAGGGGGCCCTTGACTACCCGGGGGCCCTTGACTACCCGGGGGCCCTTGACTACCAGGGGGCCCTTGACTACCCGGGGGCCCTTGACTACCCGGGGGCACTTGACTACCCGGGGGCCCTTGACTACCCGGGGGCACTTGACTACCAGGGGGCACTTGACTACCCGGAGGCACTTGACTGCCCGGGGGCACTTGACTGTGCCGGGGGCACTTGACTGTGCCGGGGGTGCCCTGGGATTTAAGGCTGCGCAATCTAGTTTGGTGATTACCCGCCGCTCAACTTTTGGGCATGAAAAACGAACCCATCATGTTCATATAATTTCTACAGTATATATCAATTAAAATATATATATATATTGTGATTTATTGGGGAATATATGACATGGACATGTTTTAAAGAGATTTACCTTTAAATATATTAATTCAAAATATCTTTACACAAGCATTTGTCACTCATAAATGGCGCTGAATATCACTCATTCTGCACCACATATTTCAGTATCTAACCTTAATAAGGGCCTCAAGTTCTGCTGGGGACACACAGGGGTTCCTCTGGAGAAACAGGGCCTTCTCCTGTGTGATGGTGTCTTTCTGGTTGCTCTCGAAGGGTTGCTCCAGTGCACTGAACGCCAAACCACCACACACCAGGTACACCACTACCACCACAAACACGGCCAGAACCGTCTTCCATTTCATGACGGAGTGAAGAGCAGAACCGTCTGCTCCCGAATCCAACCCGGTGACCATGCTGGCCGAGCGCGAGGAGATGGAGAGGCGCGGAAGTACGCAGTGGCCGTTAGCGCTGCCGTCGCAGCCCATCGGGTCCTGCATGGTGGCTACGCTGGCTTGGACCAAATTGGACTGAACCGCCACGGGCTGGACCTTCTCTGGAGGGACTATGGTTGTCTGATCAGCCACTGAAAGCAGAGAGACAGACAGATCGAGATGATTTGTGAACGGTTTTGAGGTATGGATGATTTGTGGGTAGGTAATGGTAAGTGCAATGAAACAACCCAGAGGAACATTTTATTGCTCAAATGTTGCTCTATCAAAGCTCAGGAGAATTAAAGGAGATAGCGATTAGCTTAAAATGTATTTTTGTTGACATACAGTAAGAGTATCTAGCTACAGTATCAAAATAATGTGGATAGCATCGCTCTGATTATTTGGTCTTGAAAGAATACGATAAGAAATGTTTAAGTTCATGCTGAGATCTCTGACTTTTGACGGGAGACTTTGGTGTATTGAGCAAATCGGAGCACAGCGTGAGATATTGAGATCTCTTATGACATTCGAGAGGAGTCACATGTGAGATTTTTGGGGTCTTTTTTTTCAGAGATGCAGGAGACTTCAGCAAATGTCTACATATGTTCTCCATCTGCTGTCTAGTGTCTTAGTGGCTTCCTGAGCCTATGTCCTACAAAAAAACAACAACAAAACAACAACAAACAAAAAAAAAGAAAAAAATAATCAGCCATTTTTTTCTCTGATTTTTATTTTTTTTACATTTATACCGTAAGTGTGTATCTTCCTCACTGCTTCATCCATTATCAAGCAAGCCACTCGTCAGACTTGAATAAAATGGTGAATATTTGTGAATTAAGTGATGGAAATTACTGATTTGTGTTGCAAAAAGGTTTACTCAAAATTTAAAGTTAAGTGCCATCAAAATGCACGAGTTAGTTTAACTACAGAGCTTAACTATCGAGGTGGTGGTGGCGTAGTGGGCTAAAGCACATAACTGGTAATCAGAAGGTTGCTGGTTCGATCCCCACAGTCACCACCATTGTGTCCTTGAATAAGACACTTAACTCCAGGTTGCTCCGGGGGGATTGTCCCTGTAATAAGGGCTCTGTAAGTCACTTTGGATAAAAGCATCTGCCAAATGCATACATGTAAATGTTAACTCAATATTTCAAGTTAAGAGCGATTAGCATGCATATGTAGTGCAAAATCATAACCTGCCACTTCCACTTAAATTTTTAATTTATTAACATAAAACTTTTATTTAACTGATTGCCACAAATGTTTTGAGTTCTGCTAACTTATTCAGGTTTACTGTGCAGGCCATTAGTGGCATGAGTTATTCACGCTCAAGTGTTCTCTTGTTACCTTCGGAGAAACATTTAATTTTATTCAAGTCATCTATTTATTGTTATTGTTCCATGTTACCATAACAGACTCCATCAGTCTGATTTATTCTGCCCAGCTCACAATCACACACACTGAGCATTGTGTTATATTGCACATTGAGCAAAGGGGGTAAAATGTCAAAATGTACAATAAGATCACAATTAAAAATGCATTTTGTTTTTGCATTTTAAATGTGCTGCTTATGATGCAATCATTTTAATGAAGTCCTTTTAAGAAATGGTTACGCTGACACATAAGATGGCCAATGGATGGTACAATATCATTTTGAGGGCACCGTGGCAGTTCAGCGTATTGAGAATCGTCATCTGTGTGCAGTCACCCCATTCAAAGAGAATGAGCGCTGCTATTGTGGGCGGAGCCTGTGAGTCAGAATGATGTCATGCCAAAATCACCACATTATTTATGCAGACTCCGCCCCTCTCCATGCTTCAGTGCAATGATTCACAGCCCCTTTGTAAAAAAAAAAAAAAAAAAATAGAGAAGAAATGCTGAATATAGCTATTTATTTATTTATTTATTTTCAAAGAGCGCAAACTATCTTAGAAGGAGTGACTCTAAATAAATGGTTCTATTACGTCATATTTGGAACCCTTAAAAGGTTTCATATAGAACCATGAAAGGTCTGATTACAACACCTGGGTTCTTTATAACCAGATCAATGTTATAGGAAAACATTTTAATATTCCAAACAGGTTGATGGAATAGCATCAATTATATTAGAATAATGAAAACATGTAAACACTTACATAAATTGATTTTTAACCTAAAGCTTTTTATTTAGAATTGGACTAGCTTTGACATCGATTCATTAAATGTAACATGCATGTTGGTTAGTATGTCAGCTCATGTCTTTTAGTGAGTCATGTGTGCATATGTCACTATGTGTGTGCATGTGTGGATTGCCTGATAATCAATACATGCATTTGGGGGGAAAAAAAATAAAATTCCCTTGTAGTGACTCAAGGACATCCCAAGATGACATCACGATAACTCATGTCATCCCATGAGTCGATATCCAATAAGGCGGCCACAACATTTTCAGAAGAAACACAACAGATATAAAGGTTACTTTCATTGATTGCATAATTGCCACACTATGATTTCTCCTAAAGCAAGCGAAGCATTTTAATGTTTCCATCAAACCTCATTCGTGTCTCCTGGTGAGACTACATGCTCCTCTTAAACACAAATCAAACTATACAAGTTGATGAATGTGCGGTTTGATCATTTCATGAAATAGCTATAAAAAATGTAATATAATAAATGTCTTTCATTAAACGAGCGGAACAAAGTTCAAATAATATGTACAAATAAGCAAAAATGAAAATGAAATAAAAACAGACACAACTAACCTTGCTCCAGTTCCCAGTTCACCTGTTTCCTTGCATTTTCCAATGGGAATTTCATGATGTTCCCGTCGCCCCAGAAGAGTGTTTCTATATTAATGTATAAATAAAGCTTTCCGAACCATGTTTACACAAACTGACCCAATTAGTTTACATTTTCGCTTCTCTTTTGTTTTGCCGCTCCTTTAAAATGCGCAAAAGAGTAACACGCGGCGCGCGCGGCGGTACCCGGTGATGCTGAGGGATGCGCGAACACGCCTTATTCTCTCTCTTTCTCTCACTCTCTCTTCATTGCACATCAATATGGACCACCCATTCCATCACACACACTTCACTCTCACACCGTCAGCGCTTTAAAGAAAGCAAATAAACCAAAGCATCCTTGAAATCATGATAAAACTGGGAGCGCGTGACATAATTGGGCGTAAATCGGTTTGTTCGCCCACTTTCCTTTGTTTCGGTTTCTCATCCTTTGTGCCTTATCTCCTTCATGCATTCACTCATACATTAGCCGTTCTGTTATCATCGTTGCATTATAATCAAGCAGATGTGATCGTGTGATATTTTATGAGGTTGGTATATTGAAGGCACTCTCTGGTTTTCACGGTTACCCGGTGGCACAGAAGCGCTGAAGAGCCGGTTGGCACATGGAGAGGGCGGGCGCACGAGCAGTGCACAGCTAATCAACAAGGCAAATTATGAATTAGTTATGTGAAGTGTAATTTTTATTTAGCCTATGTTTACTGATCAAGCCAAACCACATCTAAGAAATCATATATGGCGAAATGTATATATATATATATATATATATATATATATATAATTATTATTCTTATTTATTTATTATTTGCTTAATATTGTATTTTTTGCTATAATATTAGGCCTGTATGTAATATTTTATTTAATTATTGGAATTAATGAATAATTTAAAATAATTTACATTTATAAATATTATGATGTATTACGTTTTTACTGATTATTGATATTATAAATTCTTAACTTAGCATGCCCGGGTCTAAATAAACACATTCATCATATGAATATATAGATGGGATATAAATAGAAATATTGGCAAAATTATTGTGATAATCGTAGTGTAAGAGGCAGTGTTTGGTCTCAGCTGATTACAAAGTAATTACATTTCCCATGAAGTAATCCGAAAAGTAACCTTATTCAGAAAAGTAATTTGTAGTGGATTACTTCTTTCAGTAGCTTACCCAACACTGGTGGCAGGATATTTTAATGTTAATAAATGTGTACACTCTTATAGTGCGATCACATACAACGTGAAGCGAGCGTTTCGTGCGGCGCGATTAAGTACAAGTCAATGCAAAGATGCGAATAGACGCGAATGAAGCGCAAATGGCGCGACTCAACTCGAGCAAAAAATCCGCATGACGTGTTGTCGCGAAAGCCTATCAGCTTTGAGATTGTCCGGATGTCACTGACGTAATGACGTAGTAGAAGTACCTTTTATTCACGTGTTGCTCCCCTCACTTTGGATCTGATAGTTGTTTGCAGCTTTATTTGTTTTTATAAGAATGTCCAAGACCTTGAATGAGGAACATTTTATGGTCGAAAACAACATAGATTTATGTTAAAATGTCTATGCAATCTTAAATGATACAATTTATTTGCAGGTTCATGGATAGACCCTTATAGTAAAACATTTGAGTAGTAAAACATCAGTTATACATTTTATTTTATTTCAAATATAATTTATTTTATTTTATTTCAAATATAAAAAATATTTTTATTTTATTTTATTTCAAATATACATTTTTATTTTTATTTAAATGTATGTATTTTTTATATTTAAACTTTAATAATTTTTATTGTATTTAAAATATCTTTTTAATTTACATTTTATTGAATTTTATTTTATTTAAACAGTAAATTATTTTATTTTAAATGTAAATTTTATTTTATTAAAATGTTATTGTATTTTATTTTATTTAAAAACATTTTTATTGTATTTTATTTACATTTTAATTAATTGTATTTTATTTAAAATATAAATTGTATTTTATTTTATTTAAATTATATTGTATTTTTATTTTATTTAAAATACAACTTTATTGTATTTATTTTATTTAAAATAAATATGATCTTTTATTTAAGTTTTATTGCATTTTATTTATTTAAAATATGCATTTGTTGTATTTATTTTATTTAAAATATAAATTATATTTTAGTTCAATTTTATTGCACTTTATTTTATTTAAAATATAAATAATTTTATTAAATTTATTATTATTATTATTATTATTATTATTATTTATCCTTAGCCTCTCCAAAAGGTACATTATGTTGGGGGACACGTACGTGATTGCGATGGTAGCGACACGATGACGTCAGACGCATGCATAGCAACCATCATGGTGACGCGTAGCAGTAGCGAGGACAGATAGCAGGGAGCAATAATAAAGAAAATACTTATTTATAACGTATTATTGATACGACTTGATTACTTCACATTCATTTAAATATTTAACATGACAATTTCCGGTGAAACGTGATTATTTTGAGTATTGGATTCCATACAGTTTGTCAACATGAGTCATAAACCAGGTAAATTATATCAGGCAAATAACATCTAATTATATGATATTAACCAAACGATAATTAAATGTTTTATTCATTATTGTAAAATCACGTAAATTACTAAATAACTGTACCATAAATAAACCATGTTATTAACATGATTTGTGGACATGTATCAAAGTAAAACCATGGTATTATTTAAAGTGCTTTGGAGAACCACATTAAATGTAAGTATTATGGTTATATAATTCAATATTATATTATGGTAAATTTATCTAAGTTTCATATAGTATTGCCATCTGTATCAGTAGGCTACTTCTCATCTGAGAGATTTGTTATGAAATGTAATTTATCTGTAAGAGAATGAAATGTTAGTATGTTAATCTAATTGTTTATTTGTTTATTGTGTCAAATGGGTTGTTAATTAATTTAATGAGCTCTAATACTCTTCTTTCAGGGTACATCTCTGACTCATCTGGCAAACTGATGAATCAATACATGATTAAAGATCAAATGGTGTCACATTACAAAAAGTTTATTCACATGTCTGTTTATTTAGTACAGAAAATGTGTACCTGTTGTTTTATATGTCTACATTTTACATACTTAAAGTGATAGTTCCCCCAAAAATGTAAATTCAGTCATTGTTCACTCACCCCAGTGTTGTTGTAACTTTATATAACTTTCTTTCTTGTTCTGAACACAAAGGGAGTAATTGTGAATAAATGTTGTGCTCTGTGATGTCATACAATGGCAGTTTATGGTGACAACCTGTCAAGCTTCAAAAGAACACAAAAGTATCATTCAGAAGTCTTAATTAATTATTCATGAGACTCATGACTGTTATGAAAGTGTACGATAAGATTTGATGAGAAACTGAAATCGAATGTGTTATTTAGTGAAAATATTAACTGACCATTGATCTACTGCGCACGTTCATGTAGCCCCCTCACGATATTGGGGCGTTCAAGCGGAAACTCGTTGTGTTTATCTAAAAACAGCGATAGTGACACAACAGAACACAACTGCACACAAAACACAGAACAGAACTTACTAAACATGTCTGAAGAGTTGTAGTCGAAGAATTTATGCATTTCTATGCCCAGCCTTATTTTTTTGGAAAAATATATACAGATACACTATACATATTACAATATATCAGAGCTTGTTTGTGTGTGCATATATATATATATATACACTACCGTTCAAAAGTTTGGGGTCACCCAAACAATTTTGTGTTTTCCTGAAAAGTCACACTTATTCACCACCATACGTTGTGAAATGAATAGAAAATAGAGTCAAGACATTGACAAGGTTAGAAATAATGATTTGTATTTGAAATAAGATTTTTTTTACATCAAACTTTGCTTTCGTCAAAGAATCCTCCATTTGCAGCAATTACAGCATTGCAGACCTTTGGCATTCTAGCTGTTAATTTGTTGAGGTAATCTGGAGAAATTGCACCCCACGCTTCCAGAAGCAGCTCCCACAAGTTGGATTGGTTGGATGGGCACTTCTTGCGTACCATACGGTCAAGCTGCTCCCACAACAGCTCAATGGGGTTCAGATCTGGTGACTGCGCTGGCCACTCCATTACCGATAGAATACCAGCTGCCTGCTTCTGCTCGAAATAGTTCTTGCACAATTTGGAGGTGTGTTTAGGGTCATTGTCCTGTTGTAGGATGAAATTGGCTCCAATCAAGCGCTGTCCACTGGGTAAGGCATGGCGTTGCAAAATGGAGTGATAGACCTTCCTTATTCAGAATCCCTTTTACCCTGTACAAATCTCCCACCTTACCAGCACCAAAGCAACCCCAGACCATTATATTACCTCCACCATGCTTAACAGATGGCGTCAGGCATTCTTCCAGCATCTTTTCATTTGTTCTGCGTCTCACAAACGTTCTTCTTTGTGATTCAAACACCTCAAACTTGGATTCATCTGTCCACAACACTTTTTTCCAGTCTTCCTCTGTCCAATGTCTGTGTTCTTTTGCCCATCTTAATCTTTTTCTTTTATTGGCCAGTCTCAGATATGGCTTTTTCTTTGCCACTCTGCCCTGAAGCCCAGAATCCCGCAGCCGCCTCTTCACTGTACATGTTGACACTGGTGTTTTGCGGGTACTATTTAATGAAGATGCCAGTTGGGGACCTGTGAGGCGTCTGTTTCTCAAACTAGAGACTCTAATGTACTTATCTTCTTGCTCAGTTGTGCAACGCGGCCTCCCACTTCTTTTTCTACTCTGGTTAGAGCCTGTTTGTGCTGTCCTCTGAAGGGAGTAGTACACACCGTTGTAGGAAATCTTCAATTTCTTAGCAATGTCTCGCATGGAATAGCCTTCATTTCTAAGGACAAGAATAGACTGTCGAGTTTCAGATGAAAGTTCTCTTTTTCTGGCCATTTTGAGCGTTTAATTGACCCCCACAAATGTGATGCTCCAGAAACTCAATCTGCTCAAAGGAAGGTCAGTTTTGTAGCTTCTGTAACGACCTAAACTGTTTTCAGATGTGTGAACATGATTGCACAAGGGTTTTCTAATCATCAATTAGCCTTCTGAGCCAATGAGCAAACACATTGTACCATTAGAACACTGGAGTGATAGTTGCTGGAAATGGGCCTCTATACACCTATGTACATATTGCACCAAAAACCAGACATTTGCAGCTAGAATAGTCATTTACCACATTAGCAATGTATAGAGTGTATTTCTTCAAAGTTAAGACTAGTTTAAAGTTGTCTTCATTGAAAAGTACAGTGCTTTTCCTTCAAAAATAAGGACATTTCAATGTGACCCCAAACTTTTGAACGGTAGTGTAGATATAGATAGATAGATAGATAGATAGATAGATAGATAGATAGATAGATAGATAGATAGATAGATAGATAGATAGATATGCACGCACACACACATTTTGAGTTTGCTTTTCATAAGAAACATCTGCTGACATGGATCATGCCTCACAAACAAGAGATCTTAGAAGACCTAAAATCAAAAATTGTTGCTTTGCTTAAAGCTGAAAAGGGTTACAAAGTTATCTCGAAGAGCTTTAATATTCATCAGTCCACAGTTAGACAAATTGTCTATCAATAGAGACGATTTAGTACTATAGGTACTCTCACTAGAAGTGGCCGTTAGGTATTCATCTGTCCACAGTTAGACAAACTGTCTATAAATGGAGATGATTTAGTACTATAGGTACTCTCACTAGAAGTGGCCGTTAGATATTCATCTGTTCACAGTTAGACAAACTGTCTATAAATGGAGATGATTTAGTACTATAGGTACTCTCACTAGAAGTGGCCGTTAGATATTCATCTGTCCACAGTGAGACAAACTGTCTATAAATGGAGATGATTTAGTACTATAGGTACTCTCACTAGAAGTGGCCGTTAGATATTCATCTGTTCACAGTTAGACAAACTGTCTATAAATGCAGATGATTTAATACTGTAGGTACTCTCACTAGAAGTGGCCGTCCAGCCAAGATGACTCAAAGGACACACAGCAGAATGCTCAGTGAGGTAAAAAAGAGTCCTAGAGTGACAGATAAAGACTTGAAGGAATCATTGGAACTGGATAACATCTCTGTTCATGAGTCTACTATACAGAAAACATTAAACAGGTATGGTGTTCATGGCAGGACACCATGAAGGAAGCCGCTGCTTTCCAACAAAAACATTGCTGTACACCTGAAGTTTGCCAGAGACCACCTTGACACTCCACAATGCTACTGGGAAAATGTTTTGTGGACTGATGAAACTAAGGTTGAATTGTTTGTGAAGAACACGCAACACTATGTATGGCATAAAAAGGGCACCGCATACCAACATGAAAACATCCAAACAGTGAAGTACGGTGGAGGGAGCATCATGATTTGGGGCTGATTTGCTGCTTCGGGGCCTGGATCACTTGCCATCATCGAGGTAAAAAAGTTTCTCAAGATATCCTACAGGATAATGTCAGGGTGGCAGTGTGCCAGCTGAAGCTCAGGAGAAGTTGGGTGATGCAGCAGGACAATGACCCTAAACATCAAATTAAATCACTAAAGAATGGCTTCAAAAAAAGAAAATCCCCCTTTTGGAGTGTCCCAGTCCAAGCCCAGAACTTAACCCAATAGAGATGCTGTGGAATGACCTCAAGAGAGACACCAGACATCCTAAGAATATGATCTGAAGCAGTTCTGTGAGGAAGAATGATCCAATATTCCTTTTGAACGTTGTGCAGGTCGAATCCGCCTCTACCGGGAAGGCTTGATTGAGGTTATTGATGCCAAAGTAGCATTGACCAGTTATTAAACCTCAGGGTTCACTAACTTTTTCCACAACGCTGTTAATGTCTAATGGGATGTGTTCAATGAGCACATGAAAGATTATAACTGTTTGTGTGTCGTTAGCTTAAACACATTGTCTTTGTCAATACTTGATGAGACCACATTTTATGTCCAATGAATGCAGAAAACCAGCTAATTCCAAAGGGTTCACATACTTTTCTTGCCACAATAGATGACAGAATCACTTCTTTCTCCAATAACTTACAACTGTCTATTTCTCCAATATTCAGAACAAAATGTGCCACCTTCTGGACACTTACAGAATGACCTGCAGACTCCCTGTGCTCCTGCCATCACATACCTGTGTGTACAAGAATCTGACAATCCTTTACAACATTTAGAAATAAAGTGCCATCAGTGACCACAGATGACCATTTCCTCCTCCATACTGAGTTTGATGAGGTCAGAGGCCAGAGAGTGGATGTGACACCTGCTTTAGCATCCACACCTGTAAACAGAAGCCTGATAGAAAGCTCCAGTAGAACTGTTCTTATTATTATTAAAGGACAACTGTAAATGTAATAACAAACGGCCCAATTAGGAGCTATTTCAAAACCACTGGCTGAGAAGATTTTTTATGTAATTTTTTATTATTTTTTTATTTAACATTAAACACTGCAGTATTCATACACTTAAATATAAATATTGTTTAATTTTTCATAATTTTTTCCAGATTTCTTCTGGTACTTCATCGGTACGTCAATGACATCTGGACAATCTCAAAGCTGATAGGCTTTCGCGACAACTCGTAATGCGATTTTCTATCGCAAATTTTCTAATACGCGAACGAAGGGATTTTGCGTGTTCGAGTCACGTTATTCGCTTAATTTGTGCCGCCCGTCGCAAATTCACGTCTATTCACATCTTTGCATTGACTATGTTTGTAAACGCGCCGCGCGAAACGCTCGATTCGCGTTGTATGTGAACACACCATAAGTGTCTAATGGTGCGTTCACATAAAACGCGAATATAATTTTCGCCTCGCTTTGTTCGCGCGAGATTGATCGCTGGAGGTTTTCACATACAACGCGAGGCGGGGCTTCTACGACAACTTCTCTTCCCGCCATCAACCATGGCCGATATCACAACGACTGCTGCTCTGTATCTGTTGTGGAAGTGCCAGATACGTCGGAAAACCAAACGGCATCGTGTTTGGGTGCATGATATTATCAGTTTTTCCAGACTTCTTCTGCTACTACATCAGTAGGTCAGTGACATCTGGACAATCTCAATGCCGATAGGCTTTCGCGACAACACTAATGCGAATTTCTCGCTTGAGTTGAAAATTTTCGCGCCATTCACTGCATTCGCTCCGCCCACCGCGAATTTGCATCTATTCGTGTCTTTGCATTGACTTTGTATGTAATCGCGACACGCGAATCGCTTAATTCGCATTGTATGTGAACGCACCATAAGTGTCTAATGGTGCGTTCACATAAAACGCGAATATAATTTTCGCTTCGCTTTGCTCGCGCGAGATTGATCGCTGGAGGTTTTCACACACAACGCGAAGCTCGCGCGAGACAGGAGGCGGGGCTTCTACGACAACTTCTCTTCCCGCCATCAACCATGGCCGATATCACAACGACTGCTGCTCTGTATCTGTTGTGGAAGTTCCAGATACGTCGGAAAACCAAACGGCATCGTGTTTGGGTGCATACTATTATCCAGATTTCTTCTGCTACTACGTCAGTACGTCAGTGACATCCGGACAATCTCAATGCCGATAGGCTTTCGCGACAACACGTAATGCGAATTTCTCAACACGCGAATGAAGCGATTTCGCGTTTTCGCTTCACATCATTCGCGACGCCCACCACGAATTCACGTGTATTTGCATCTTTGCATTGACTTTGTATGTAATCGTGCTGCGCGAAACGCTCCATTCGCGTTGTATGTGAACGCACCATTAAAAGAAAGGTTTTTTTACACTGGCATGATGATATTAAGTATTTGTAGCTACTAATTTCAATTTAAATTGGGTGATCTTTAACTAAATAAAATACAAATATTTAGAATAAAATATTTATATTTATTATTTATTTTTGTAAAAAAAAATACACAATTACATTTATTATGAAAATAAAATGCATAAATCTTAAAAATAGGCTAAAATATCTCCTGAGTAAAAAAAATCGAGTTATATCATTGACACAATGTATTTTATTTAGAAAATAAGGGCAACTATGAGTGTCTTAAAAGCAACGGTTGTTTACACTGACATGATGATATTGAGTATTTGTAGCTGTACTGAAATAATCAATATAATTCTGTCCCGTTCACAAAACTGTACATTCCCGGTAACGGCTGCTTATTTATTTATCCTCCATTGAGTTTTTTTTCTTTATTAACTACTGAGAAATTAATTAATCTTTTCTTTTAAGAGTGTTATGTTAATGTATATTTTTAAATGCATTGAAAACTGTATTTTTGTTGAATAATAATGAATATAAATAATAAAAAAAATGCTAAAACAATCACATTTGGTGACGTGCTGTTTTACACATTTTTAAGTCCTTTAGAATTAAAGGAATATTCTGAGTAGAATACAACTAAAGCTCAATCGACAGGATTTGTGGATTAAGGTTGATTATCACAGACATTAATTTAGACTCTATTGGCCCCATTTACTTCCATTATAAGTGCCTCACTGTAAACTCGATTTTGCTTCTTTTTTTAAGGAAAGGAGGGACTAGTCGAAATTAATTTTTGTGGTAATCAACATTATGCCTCAGATGCTGTCGATTGAGTTTAACTTGTATTGAACACAGAATATTCCTAAAAAATTACAATGCACTGTGTTCTGGAACTTCATTTAAATACTCTAACTAGTTTTATTTCAATGCAAAAAATGTCAAAGCATATTATGACATAACAGAGACCCGCAAATCCCCAATTCTTAAAGTGAACACCCTTTTACTGTGGTAAAGTCTATAGTATATTCACATCACAGCTGCTCTCATTCCACACATTCCAGACCGCCGACGTCATGCGAGATCTGGGTCGAGGCGCTGCACAATTGTTCATTTTATTCGTGTAATTTCGACCTGCAGTCAAAGAAATAACCATGTTTTGCTTCTTTAAACATGAAACTTTCGTTAGTCTTCACTCTGCGTCAAAATTCAGGTCTCATTACTCTGATGAAACTGAAAATAGCGCCAAGCCCTCATGATTGTGAGAGAAAATAGACCCGCGCATGGATATCCTCCAGGTCTATGGAGTCATATATGTGCCACAATTCTGCGCGCGAAAAATTATATTTTGAGCGCACAAAAATGTTCTGTGCGCGCAAGATGAAATTTTTAACGCACAAAAAGTTATTTTGAGCATGCAAGATGATATTTTGTGTGCAAAACAAATGTTCCGCACATGCAATATGATATTTTGAGTACACAAAAAGTTATTTTTCAAGTGCAAGATGATATTTTGATCACACAAAAAATGTTCTGCACATGCAAGATGATATGTTGAGTGCAAAAAAAATGTTCGGCATGCACAAAATGTTATTTGGAGAGCACAAAAAATGTTTGGCATGCGCAAGATGTTATTTGGAGAGCACAAAAAATGTTCTGCACATGCAAGATGATATGTTGAGTGCAAAAAAAATGTTCGGCATGCGCAAAATGTTATTTGGAGAGCACAAAAAATTTTCTACATGCGGAAGATGATATTTTGAGCACACACAAAAAAATTCCGCATGCACAAAATTCAATTTTGAGTGCACAAAAAGTTATTTTGCACACGCAAGATTATATTTTGAGGGCAAAAAAATGTCCTGCACATCCAAGATTATATTTTGAGTGCACAAAAAAGTTCTGCACGTGTAAAATGAAATTTAAAGTGCACAAAAAGTTATTTTGCACATGCAAGATGATATTTTGCACGCAAAAAAATTTCTGCATGCGCAAGATTACATTTAGTTATTTTGCATGTGTTTGTATCTTCTTGCATAGATCATTTCATTTTGAGCAAATGAAAATCAATTTTGCACTTTAATAACTTTTATTTGAATGTGAATTTGCTCAGAATTCTGACATTTTGCTTTCTCCTCCTACCCAATCTGCGTGCATAATACCCTTTTGCATGCTCAAAATATCATCTTGCGCACGCGGAACATTTTTTGTGCTCTCAAAATATAATTTTGCGCGCGCAGAATTCTGGCGCAAATATAACTCCATACAAATCCCCTTTCCTCTGGAATTCTGAGCGGAAGTGACGCAACGGCAGGAGTGTGACCCGACGAACCTGAAACATGCGTCAATCCCGAAAAAACAACTTCACCAGATATCGGATTATTGTCATTTTAAACTATAATTTATGCTTGAAATCACTAGTGCTGTAAATTAAATGCGCACTAAATCGGAGAATCCAGCAGGTAAGCGATTGCGAAGTGTTAGTCTGCGCGCGCCGTTAACGTGTTATTTATGACCAAAACCCCGTTAATCTCCTTAAATCTGATTTATTTCTACTTTAAAATGTGTATTTAAAGAGTTAAGCGTCTTGTTTAATCATTTATATAACTCCTGCCAGGGTGTGTGCGATGTTTGCGGTCACTTGTTGCTCCAGAAGTCAGTCTAAAATACACTTTTGTGTTTGTTTATATTTCATAAATGCAACACAAATGGCTATTTCTAACAACGAAAATAGATTTAAGAGTTGTACTTTAACTTTTACATGCATATTATTGCCGTTTCGGGTGATTTAAATGGTGTGCTTCGAGTCGCACTTCTGAACAATCTTTGTTATTGTTTTGATTTACAGTTTTTGGTTTTACAATTAGTTTATTTACTCGTTCAAATAGTTGTGATATTATGTAATATAACCCATGAACTTCGAATTAAAATAAGCATTAATATGTGTTATACTATCAACCGTGTTGTGTAAGTTACTCTTTAAAAGTAATTAATTACAAACTACAAATTACATCTCATACAGTATAATAAGATTACTCTGCTAATTAGTCTATCTGAAAAGTAGTTGCATTACTTATTACTAATTACTTTCTAAAACCCCGATCAGCCTCGATAAGATGGAAAAATTCAAGGATAGACGAGAAACTGTTCTTTTAATTATTTCAAATAAATCTAATAAATTATTCATGAGCGGGCCAAAGAATTTAAAGGGGCGGCGTTAAATTAGAAAACGTACATTTTAACATTAGACGTTAAATTTCGATTTTAAATTCACTATTGTTTTATATAGAATTGTTCTAGAGTCTATACAGTATTTAACGCAATTACATCCGAAGTAACTTATTAAATTACTGGAAAATTAAAAGTAATCCCTTTTTTTTTCCTGATGAAAAAGTAAATTAATTATTGTAATTAATTACTTAGTAGTGCATTACAGCCAACACTGAGATATACAGTATTTGAACCGCTATCAGAGTACCTAATATTGCTAGTTGATTTAATTTATGTATTTTTAATATTAAGATTTTACATTGTTTCATAAACAACCAGTTAGACTGATCTCAAAGCTGGTGCATGATGCATATTTACTGTTCATGTCTTCTGTGATTATGGTGCTTTTTATGACTAATTGATTCATAGTATTAATTATAGTGTTGATCCGTTTGAATTATTTTTAAGCTGATTTCTGTCCGCCAGCTTGTGCGTTACACTGTTTTCATTACAAGTATTCAAAATGGCCTTTCTTGTCTGTATTTCCACCAAGAGTTAGTGATTGTATCATAAATGGAAGATAAGATAGTGGCGTGTGTGTGTGTATTTTCATTTCTAATCCGTTTTGCTTCTATTTTGTCTTCATCCAGGGACGCATGTGCTTGTGTGGCGGAGCCCAGTATAATCCCGCACCTCTCGATGGATTAACTATAAAGAAAAGCTGAATCAAATCATTCAACACAAGGAAGGTCGAGGCACCGGTCAAACATGCCCCTTCCATTCGGATTAAAACTCAAGAGAACCAGAAGATACACGGTCTCCAGCAAGAGCTGCCTGGTGACCCGCATACAGCTGCTGAACGGTGAATATGTGGAGTTTACACTGTCGGTGGAGAGTACGGGCCAGGAATGCCTGGAAGCAGTTGCTCAGCGACTCGAGTTACGAGAGGTAGGCCTGCTGTTGTTTTCCGCTGCATGCTTTAATCTGGTAGAAATCACCTTAACACATCATGGGCGTATGTTTATTTTAGCTCGTTGGCACCGTCTGGAGTCTCTGGCTATTCTAGGTCCGCCACCAAAATGCTGTCAAACCCCCTTAAAACGCTCGTGAGCCAAGAGCCTGGATTGTGTGATTGTGGGCAGTTCATTTGAATGCAGCCAAAATCAGATTTTCTCACCATCAGGATCTAATTATAAAGCTTCATGGACTTTAAACATCTCTAGACCAAACATGTGACGGCAACCCCCTACGGACATGTTTGAGAGAGAATCGCCATTGGCTAGTAAATTTGAGTTGTTACTCGCCAGACGTTTAACGACATGTGAGCGTAATGCAACTGAATTAAGATATTAAGCTAACCAGGACGGGGGCATCTTCACGCGTGTATTTAGTATTTATATGTATGACTTCATGCAAGATTATATATTTTGCATTTCATAATTATAACCACATTTTAGCTTCTTAAATATGTACCAATTCACATTCAGTTTATATGATGTCTTGAAATTGCATTTTTTAATAATGATAAAAATACAAATTTTTAATGAAATATTCAGGTTGTAATATAAGTAATATAAATATAAGGTTGGAGCCTAATAATGCAAATATTATTACGCATGTAACAATTATGTAAAAAATATATTATGATGATAATAATAATAATAAACTGCACCAATTTTTTTTTTAATCAAACCCCTGAATAGATTAACAATTTGTTAAATTCTTTCTTACGCTTGTGCCTTTAAATATTTATAACTGACACATTTATTACACTGTACCTTACATTACTTCATTTTATTTGCACTGATATGTTTATATGCACTTGTACGATTTACATTGAGTTTACATTGATATCTATAACAAGCACTAAAATTGGTACTGTCTCTTTAAGAGAACTGGCAGCTCCGCTAGCAAGCGTTTACAGTTGAATGAGCGCAGCGCAAATTAATATGAGAGAAGTTACACGTTTGTTTTTACCTCATCCGTGCAATGTGTGATTTAAAATTAGTATTTATTTTTTACTTTTTGATCAACAACTGACTGTAAATAACAGAAAGGCTATTAAGAGACATGTGCGTGTGGAACTCATATTTCGAAACACAATGCACGCAAAGATAAATTGACCTAAAGGAACGTTGTCTTTTCATTAAAAGTGTACTCATCTTTACTAGTCTGATTTAATCATCAGGAGTACGTGTGCTTGCTGGAATAATGCCGTTATTTATAAGCTAAAGCATAAGCAATTGTAAAAATTTTTTATTTATATAGCTATTTAGGAAGTTAATAACTATGATGCCCTTTTTAAATTCAGTATCAGGATTTTAGGTTACCATGTTATGGGTGTTTCTTGAACGTTGGGCACTTTTAGGACAATGGACGTCTAGAAAGTAGTCTCGTTAAAAATTTTTTATTTAGGCTAATTTTTGAACTAGTATTTTTCTGAAAGTCATGAACATTTTAGGAACTGTGTTTTAGACGTCGTCCGATAGTGTGTTTTGCCGATACCGATAACCAAGTTGGAAAACAGTCCGCTAGTATGAATGAAAATATTCCACGTTTTATAAACAATATATGAATATATAAGAAAGAGAGTAAAGCAAAGCAAATAAATAAAATCAAGTAATTTTAGAATTACATTGTGTATATTATATATTAGGGCTGTCAATTGGGCAGAGAAACTACATTCGAATTTTTACATATTCTTATTTAAAATTCAGATGATTTTTAAATTGACATTTTTTCCTTTGTCCACAAGAGGGCGCATTGTATAGATAAACTGTACCGCACCGTGTTATATTATTGCAAAGAACATTCCTTGCTGTTTAAAAAGAGCATTTATTTTTCAAATAATGTGCATAAAATAAATAATACATTTTAGTCGGTCCATATTTTCAAATGTAAAGTCAAAAGTAAAATGAGTGTGGTAAACGCTTAAATAGAAAGTTCACATGGTGTTACACTTGCAGTAATGCCGCAGTATATACTACCCCAGACTCGAGCTATAGTAACACTGAAATAGCACATTTGTTTTTTATTTATTACAGTTGTATGTAGGGTAGCGATATTCACAGATGTCAGTGATTGTTTTTATTTAACCTCTAGAGGGCGCTATTATACTGTAGAACCCTCCAGCGCCGGCCACGGAGGAATAAAACAAGCAACAGTTAAAAACACAAATATCGGTGATGATTAATCGGTAAAACTGATATATATATATATATATACTATTATAAAATAATCCTGCTAAATTTACAGTAAAAAAAACGGGCAGCTGCGGTTGCCAGAAATTCACTGTAAAAATACGGTAACCACGCTTCAGGCTTTACGGGATGTAATTCTGATGCCTGTATATTAAACTTTATAATGTATTGTTACCGTAATACCGTAATATCATCAGTGGTGGCATTTGTCGTTTTTTTTTTTTTACTGTAAATTTACTGTAAAAAGTACATGCATTGTATACATTTTTAACATTATTTAAACGGTAAAATCATACTTTTTACATGTGAAAAATTAATTTTTACAACATTGTACTGTAAAATTACATGTATTGTGTTTTTAAATATATTATAATTTTTTTACCGTATATTTTAAGGTAACTGCCCATTTACCAATTATTTTTGCAGTCTTAAAATTACAGGCATTTTTTACAGTGCACATTGACCTCTATCGTGTTTAATAGAATTCTGTGCTGGAAATAATGCTGATGTTTTTTTAAATTTATTTTTTTTTTTTTAAATAAAATGACCGACTCCTTTTGTCTTTCTAAGGTGAATTTCATAGCTAGCATTTGATGTGTCCTAAATACACACAGTTAAATAATATTTTCAAAATGTTTGCAGAATTTGGCAAATTTACAGCTTGGTTGGAAATGACGTCCAGTAAATATGTTCGATTAATAGTTTTTTTTTTGTTTTTTTTTTACATTTGGTCGATTCGATATAGATTCACAAAAGCAACCAAATTTCGTGCTATGCGTCTAAAGATGTATGTATTTGGCAACTGGCTGGTAAATGTTCAGATTTCACTCACCAGTGATTGTGTAGTATAGTGGTGGAGAGTTCAGCAGTGACATCCTTTAACTGCATTTTAGTAGTAAAAGTTGTTCCGTGTAATGTGTGTCCAAAGACGAGATCCACGCAACCCATTTGTCATTGAATAATGTCTTTTTAAATACCCTTTCTGTTCCCTACAGTCAGTTATTGATCATAAACATTTAACTGTAACCACACTTGGCATGGATATGCCATTCTTATTAACACACACACATTTACATAAATGTCGGGTTTTCTTAAAGAGACAGTACCGGGTTTGGCCCGTGTTCAGCAAATCAATGTAAATACCTGTAAATGGTACAAATTGTGCAGTAAAACAATACAAATTTTACAAAATATAAAATGTGCAATATAATATCATATTTATTAATTAAATACATTGATTTGTGCATTTAAAAAAAAGCTAAAATGTGACAAATTATGCAAAACTAATCAAACATAATTAGTAAAATGAATATTTTCATATTGTACCTAGTTAAAAGGTATAATTAACAGCATTATTATTTTTTAATATATAAGCAAAAGCGACGTTATAACTGAAATATACCCATATGAATTGATATCGAAATCCAATCGGCAAATCTTTATCAATACCCAGCCCTAAAAAAGATCGCCATAACTGTGGGAAAGATATAATTTTGGAAAAATGTAAAGAAATAATTTTCACACAATAAATATCTAAAAATAAATAAATAAATAAATATATATAATTTTTTATTATTTATTTATTTATTTATATATATATATATATATATATATATATATATATATATATATATATATATATATATATATATATATATATATATATATATATATATATATTTATATATATATATAATATAATATAATTCTTTTTTTTTTTTTATTACGGTGTTAAAAATGTAAGAATTTTTTTTTTCTATAATGGATTTTCATAATTTCATATTGAAAGTCTGGGTTTAAAACAGTCAAATCTATACATAAAAGACATTTGAAAAGTACCAAAAAAAAATGTAAGTCATTTCTAATGTGACTCTTGTATAACAAAAACAAAAGCTGAAACCTCTTCATTTGAATAAAAGTCGACATTTGAGACATAAAATTGCCCAAAATTGAAGAAATTAACGTTATATGAATGTATAAACAAAACTGGATATTTGTAATGTTAAATCTCTTATTTGTTTATTACATTGACATTGTAATTGTCCTGTGTTTAAGGCCATGCAATTAATAATAATCGCAACCGAAATCAGGACGGTGAATAAAGAAAAACAAAAAGTTGCGAAGAAATAACCAGCGTTATCATCTATTATTAATGCAACGGCAATTTTTCCCTCCTGAAATGACAACAATGTCGTCTTGGTCAAAATGATGAAAAATGATTTTAAGTTTACCGCCGCATGTTCCACGTTATCTCACAAGTGGAAAAAAGTGACCCGTGAAATTCTGCTCATTCTCCAGATAACCTATTTCAGTCTCTGGTACTACAACAAACAAAACCAGCCGAGATGGGTTGATTTGGAGAAGCCGCTGAAGAAACAGCTTGACAAGTATGGACTGGAGCCGACCGTTTACTTTGGAGTGGTGTTCTATGTGTCGTCTGTTACCCAGTTACAACAAGAGATAACCAGGTGAAGGACAAAAAACATGTCGGAAATGATCGCATCAGTTGTGTGCAGAAGGTGCTTGTTTGAATTCACTTATTCATTGAATGTTTTTCAAACAGATATCAGTATTATCTCCAGCTGAAGAAAGATGTTCTGGAGGGGAAGATTCCTTGCTCGATTGAACAGGCCATCCATCTGGCCAGTTTGGCGGTGCAGGGTATTTTGACATTGTGCTTGGCAGTTAAATTGGCTTTGCTGCAGAAGTGCCCTTATTTGTAATATTGTAATATGTAACTTGGTATAACTCATTTGGGTATTTCTAAGTCCCACTTTACTGGAAAAGTCCACCCAAAAAAAAATTTTCCAATAATTTTCTTACCCTCATGTTGGTCCAAACCTGTATGTCTGAGGACAAATAGGAGGTCTTTCCATGCAGCAGGTGGGTGATACTCGCAAAATTTGTCACGAAAATATCCTGGACCTGTTTTACTCGAATAAAAAAGAATAAATAGACAATTATATTTTGCATATGGAAAATTAAGGGCCGTTAAGATGTTTTTACATTTTGTGACATTATTTTCATGACCATTGCTCACATTTTACACTAAATGCTCATTACCGCAACACTAACAGATATGATAGTTTTAATATTCTTATTACTGGAATGTGAAAAGAAGATGTATTATTTGAGCTCTGACTGCATTTTGAAAGATTTTCTGTTTTTCAGTGGCATACCTAAAATTAAAGGCTTATAACTATGAGAAAATACAAAAACAAAAAAGCAAGGAGCGTCAAGTGTTTGGTATGATTTTAAAGAAAAAAAAATCAAATTTAATTATATAGATTATGAGATTAAAGATTAAAATTGTTTTTTTTTAAATTATTATTATTATTATTATTATTATTTGATATTAATTATCTCTGGGTGTAAATAAAGTGGCTCCGAAAAACTGCTTTTGTTTGGTTCCCAATCACGCCAAATGTTACCGAGTAAAGTTTTGTGTTGATACGACAAAGCAATCTGAAGTTATAGCATTTCAAAAATAATTTGTCCTAGTGTCCAAAAATGTCTCCAAGTGCCCAAAAGCCTCTCCAAACAAATAAAACATAACAATTAAGGTATGCTCACTCTCTCCAAAGCATGCAGGAATGAGTAATGAGATCTCATTCAGTTCCATTCTGTGCCATTAGAGTCATCATTGAGTCTGTATCATGCCTTGGCGCCATCTTCTGGTGACCATGTGTAATTAGAGTGAACGATCCTCTCTGCCCATATTTGGATGACCTTCACTTTTGGTTGCAGTGATCTGAATCCTAATATGATTGGTGTAGCGTTCCATGATGCTGGACGACATTCTACATCATTTCCGATGAAGTCATCTGAGCCAGGAAAGCTAACGTGTTTTTACCCAGATTGCACATTCTGTGCTGAGTGCGCATTTGTTCATAATGCCTACGTGCATTGTATTGTACGGGCCCATCCGAACTTAAAGTCTAAATGTAAAGTATTAATGCATTATAGTAGCACTGCAAATAAAAATAAAATAAATGACTATTGCGGTAATGAGAATCATCATTGAAAACTATGGGAATAGTGAAAGGAAAACGTCCGGACTTGTTCCGGTAATGATAATTGGGTGGGAAAGTGTGCTTAAGTTCCCTGAAAATAATGTCACAATGCAAAATATCTTAATAGTCCTCAATGTTTTCTTCATTTATGCAAAATATGATTATCATTTTTTTGTATTGAGTTTCGTAGGAATCACCCAGATGTGTTATTGGAATTTGAGAGTAATGGCGGAGGGGAGGATTTTTTTAGTAAATAACGACTTATATTTGGGTCTGTTCGTCCCATATAGCTATCATATGACTTCAGAAGACTTGAAAATTGTGCACAATTCTTCTGGACTACATTTGTGATACTTTTATGGGGCTTTTTTTGTCTTTTTTGGGAGCTTGACAACCTGTGATCACTATATGCTTTGATAGAAAAAAGCAGCATGAACATTCTTGAAAATATCTCTTATATGGGGTTTGGAACAACATGAGAATGAGTAAATGGTGACCGAATTTTCATCTTTGGGTGCATTAGAGTTGTGGGTTCATTGGTGCTTAAGTTTAGAAATTTCATCATGGTGTTTACGTGCAGAAAATTAATCAAGCTGGACTTGTCCGGCTTTAGCTTTTACTCAAGTGAAGAATCTCAAGCACTGTTGGCAAAGATATATCTGGCAGCCCCGGTTACTGGACTGCTGTTAACATGGCAGAAGATCTGACATCACTCACTGTCGCAACCAAATCTAAACTCTGTCACCCATTAGGAAATAAGCTCAGCACTGCATTGACATTTCCCAGTATTTGCGCTATCAGAGTGCCCTCGTCTTGTCTTGATCGTCCTTTGCGCAGATGCTAGATGTTCAACACAAGTTATTTTTGTGTACATGCATTGTTGGATTAGGATGCTTCTCGCGATGGCAATGCTTGAACTTGTCGACATAGATGTGAACATTTTTAACGCGCTCATCTTTGCTGTTAATGTTGAACTGCTACGGTTACAAAGGCTAAATCAATTCCTTCCATAACAAATCATCTTTCACGGTTACTAAAATTAGCCGTGCCGTTACTCTAAACGCTGTACGTCTTCGTGTCATATCACACTTTATATTTAAAGCCAAAGTAGTGTTTTATTAAGGCAATCATCACCATTGCTCATACTTGGGGTTAGTGATTTGAACAAACAATTAACCCTAACTAATAAAAGCACAACTTGCATGTTCAGCCGAAAATGTACAAATCGAATTTCTTTATTTTTTTATTTCTTTAAAATTAATGCCTAAAATAAGCACCAGTTGAAGAGCACCTATTATGGTTTTTCAAATATTACCTTTCATGCAGTGCGTTATATCACTGTTTGTGAATGTTAAAAAGTCTGCAAAGTTAAAAAATCAAAGTGCACCACAAATGAAGTCATTGACTCCCAAACGAAAGAACCGAATCTGAACACCTGAAACGAGTCGTTAGTAATTCCACACTTACTTTCTGTACTAACCTGTGCAATTTGGTAACAGAAAACCCGCCTCTGGTCTTCATTGGCTGCTCGCGAACAGCTTTGACCCGCCCTCAAACACTACACTAAGCGGTAGACCAATCACAACAGACTGAGACATCTGACCAATCAGAGCAGAGTATGCTCTCTGAAAGGCGGAGTTTAGAATGAATCCTTTAGAACGGGTCATTGAACGAGTCATTTTTGACACTGGGAAGAAAAGGTAATGCTGCAATTTAAATTATGAGCAAATTATGTGTTTTTTGAGCTTGGATGCATGTAAAATATGTTGTATAAGACATTTTAAAACAAAATTAGACATGTTTAAAACCATAATAGGTGCTCTTTAAGCTCAATTGACAGCATTTGTGGCATAATGTTGAGTACTACAAAAATGTACTTTGATTTGTCCCTCATTTTCTTAAAAAAAAAAAAAGCAATAATCTGTTGAAGAGCGACACTTACAATGGAAGTGAATAGGACCAGTCCGTAAACGTTAACCCCTTAAACGCTGGTGCATTTTTGATCTGCCGGCCGCAATTTTTCATACTCAAATTTAAAAGCTCACCATTCACACATACTGTGGTCTAATTTTTCTGAAATAAAACAAAAGACTCAAATTATTCATAAATCATTTTGTATGCATTTATAATCTTATGATGCACATAGTTGTTTTTAAAAAAATAATAATAATAATAATTTTTTTTTGTCCAAATTTTGTAAGCATGTAATTCTGGTTCTGTTCACTCTACCTCAAATTGAAAAGTCTAATTTTATTCCACTAGGTGGCAGTAAGCAGTAGAAAAATATTTTTTCTCTCTCCCATTCCATCACAATATACAGATGTGAAATGTAGGGGGCGCTCTAACGCATTTTATCCCTCACAGATGTGCTCGTCCATAGACATTCAGTCTAATTTTTAGTTGAAGCAACACCCTCATTATTTCATTGAATATATCGGCCTCTGAGTGGACTACAAGCTCAATATAGGTGTCATTAGAAAGACGAGATCCTCCCCGTTTCGATGATATAAAACATTTTATCATCAATAGTCGAAAACATATTTTCTGATGATTTGTTCAGCATGGTTTTACTGCTGGATGGCGTATTTTGTTCTGGACATCTAAGATATAATATTGAATTATTCAGCCAAACAAGCTCACAGACAAGTTAAAAATTGCAATATTTTAAATTATATACAAAAAAGATATACATTTTTTGGTTACTTGTGGCTTACAGCAGCAGTGATCGGTGCATAAATGAGACATTTGTATTTGATGACCTTCAGAAATCATATTTCACTTTGATTTCTTTTGGAAGTCTTTCAAACTGTGGTATTAGGGCAACAAAATAAACCATGCAGTCACATTTCTGAGAGTGAGATCTTTCATTTGATATATGACATGTCCATTTATGTGCTATGTGAAACTCTTATATTTTAATCTAAATATTTCTACACCATTACCTCTAGAGGGCGCTAATTTGCGTTGTGAATGATTTGAGGCCTTATTTTGATATGTTATGTCAATGAAATGCAGAAGTAATGGACATTTCTGAAAATGTCAGATTCAAAGCTTTTAAATGATACCTCATAGGCCTGACTAATGTATACGGAAACTTTAACATTTTAAGCGTAAATCTTTTTCGCACCCCCCCCTATGGACCCACTGCTGGTTAACTTGTATTGAACAGAAAATGCTCCTAAGAAATTAACATGTTTTTGTGTATTTGAATGATAGACTTTTTTTAAATCTTAAACTAAACTGAAATTTTGCTGTTGGTTACAGCTGACCTCGGAGACTTCAATCGATACGATTCACATGATTTTCTCCAAAAAATTGTGCTTTTCCCAATGGTAAGTAAACCGTGAACCTTTTGCAACCTCTATATTCCCAAGTTAACGACTGCAGTATATTAGTTAAATCCTTTATTTCCGTCCTTTCCTAGCCCTGGATTCAAGATGAGAGGGTTGTGGAGGAGGCCACGCAGAAGGTCTCCATGCTCTATCAGAACTACCGGTGAGAGACTTGCCTGTGGTCATTGATGCCTTGTTTTTTATTAGGAAAAAATGTCTTGCTGTTTGAATGAGGTTCAGTGAGGATGCTTCATAGTTATCAAAGATGTTCAGATGTTTTCTGTTAGAGGCCTCATCTCAAAAGCCCACAACTTGACTTACTACCAGACTGAAAGTAAATTCACTGCTTTTGGCAGAGAGCTCCATAAAATGCTCTTTCATGTCAGAAGGTCTGTTCCAGCATGGGCCTTTAGATGAGGTTTGCATGAGCTCTCGTTTCCATATGTGCTCGAAACTCGGGCTGAGCTATATATTGAATATTAAGCATCACAGTCACTTTTCAACATTATTTTGTTTTAAACCGTCAAATTTAATTTTATATTATTGCAATAGTAATAATATTCAGAAATTGTTATAGAAATATCTCATTGTATAATAATTGATTATTATTTAATAGTCATTTATTTCTTTAAAGCTGCACTACGTAAGATTTTCTGGTTAAAAATTAACATTGTCATCATTGAATGAGTGCATCAACAATCAGTGTTCAAAACAATGTCCTAACTTTACTCCGATTCACTATGGTAAGCCTATAATAATTATATGTCTTATCAGCTTTCGGGTCAGATTTGGCACAAAATCGTTGGCTTATGATGTTCATCCTTGTGTCATATCTAGGGCTGGGTATCGTTCAATAAGTCAGATACCAATATCGATACCTTGACTTCGATACCGGTTCCTAAACGATAATTTTTGTTTTTATTTTTTCAGTTTGTTGACTTTTTTGTTTTACTGACTCAAAGACTTGTCTCCTCATGCCAGGGTCAGCAGGGGCAGAGGCTATAACATTAATGTGAAGAGAAAGAACATAAAACAAGAAAGCTAAACTGTTAATTCAGCCGACCCTAAGGATAAATATGGTTTTACAAGATAACTAGTTTATTTTGAGTTAAACTTGATAAGTTACTGTCAACCTTAAAGCATTTTTAGCATCGATTTAGCTAGCTATCTATATCCATACATCCGAACAATATCTAACGTTACATAGGTCCCAGTTTATAGGACTATGTCACTGTGCACAGAGACATTCATTGAACAAGTATACAAGCATGTACTTCTACAATTTAGCCGATTTTGTTTGTTGGTTTGTTTGCTAAAAGTTACCGTTACCTGTCGGAGTTCCAGTCATAGCGCCGCTGCATTCTTCAGTAGTTTTGGAGGAGGACTCGTGTGGTGGGCATGTTGAAGGAAGCTCTGTGGCAGGACGCTGAGAGGATGACTGCACCGGCTCAGTCTTCTTGCAGTTGAAGACGGAGCAACTTTCTGCTCTTAAGTTTATTCCATGCACTGTCAAGTGCTTCATCAGATTTGTCGTGTTGCCAGTCTTGGCAGCAATTATCTTGTCACAAATATTACATTGCGCGCTGTTGGCATTGAACCTGATGAAATGTAACCACACTTTTGCTCTTTTCCACATCTTTCACATGTATTGGGTTTGAGACTGTGAGCCGTGTCTCTTGGCGTAACCTGCGTAAACTCGTGTTTTTCCTTGATGCCAATCACCGGCACTTTTAGATTTGGGCACATCTAGCATGCTACATGCTCACTGACATTGACGAGATTAACCCCTTAGGTATCGAAATTTGGTACCTAACGACAAGGCATTTTATGGTACTTGATTTTTTTAAAGGCAATTCGGTCGGTGCCTAAAATGTATCGAACTCGATACCCAGCCCTAGTCATATTGTCATGTAATACCGGCCGTCACGTGTTTTCCAGCTGGAGAAACCACATTCCCATGTTAACAGTAGTAATGATGCGTAGATGGCGGTAATGCACTATTTTATTTTGCGAGCCGCCATTAAGTAACACTCGCACAGTTCAGGACAGCATTGCTGCAATCTTGATGGATGTTTATCTGGTATCCGTTCAGTGAAGTTGTTTACCAGAAAACATAGCCAAGCATTATAGCAGGTAGAGTTGTTGAAGCTAATATTGCTTGTCACGCTTGTATGAATCGAACATTACTTGTGTTTTAATCGATCGTGATGTATCTACGTTGTCGGAGGAAGTTACGGTGACATGTTTACTAAAATTTATGACTTCTGAAATTTAATTCTTAACTGTTATATTGTGAATTTATGCATATTATTTTCTTTGTTATTATTGAATCCGTTGTTTACGGTGTTATTGTGTGCATTGCATAGACATACTATTGTAGTATTACGGTTCACTTGCATTATCAACTGAGGCTGTACAATATAATTTAACAATAATACAGTCTTCCATTGAACTCGAATCAGCCATATGACAAGTTTCACCTCTTACATTGATAAGTGTAGTATAAAAGCATACATTAAAAATAGATTAAACACTTGAATAATTATTCAAATATACTGTTCTCTCTGTAAAAGTGATTTGAGTGTAAAATTCATTCATTCAAAATATGTGAATACGAGTGTTGTTTATCTTCATCAAAGCAAGTAATATTTCAGTTTTAAATGTTTAATCATATAACACACTATCAACATGAAAATAGCATGTTATGTCTCCGGCTCTGAATATCTCCCGCTACGATCGCACACAGGCAAAGCTCAAATCATGAGATTCATCCGCCAGAGAGCAGTGCCGAAACACGACTCACGTGAAGTGTTCTTCTGCAAATTGCTTGCAATTTTACGTTTCTTAACTTACTATGCAGTCCCGGTAAACCCTCAAGCCTTTATTTCGGCCGAAGCTTTTATTTTGAAAACTGAAGGGACGAAAGTTTGTTGTTTGAAGATCAGTTGACAACAGCCTTTTAATGCATTGAAATGCTCTCATCTGCCTAGCTGTCAACAAAAACCTGCTCTCATGGGGTTAATTTAAATATGCATAGCAGATTGTTGCGGCCAAACATAGAGGTATGTGAAATTACACAAATGTGCAATTAAAGTAAATCTGGGGTGCTTTAAATACACATTAGCATGCCTAACTGAACTCGGAGCACATCTATCACTCAGGGCACCAGATAGATGGGGTTTGTGTGTATGGAGCACAGAATCACTCTGAAACCACATGTGTTGTACAATGGTCCTGTTTACATGTATTTAAGAAAGTACTACACACTACAGTCAAAACAGCCACGCACATAGGTGTAGCACAGTGGGCAGCGGGCTCAGACTATTTATTTCTTTAACTCGTTGCAATCGTGGTTTGAAAATCGCACTGGGTCATATCACAATTTCAAATTGATTTCTGTTAACCGTTCAGCCCTAGTTGAATGTGACCTTTGATCTCTTCTTTCCCAGAGGTCTGTCCGCACCTGAGGCCGAGTTACTATACATGCAGGAGGTGGAGAAGATGGAGGGTTATGGTGAGGAGAGCGTTCAGGCAAAGGTAAACCATCCACTCGAATCTATCACCCACAAACAAGATCGTTATCTGTCAAAGTCATGTTTCTTTTCACGGTGGCTAATACGAGTGTGAAATTATAAGTCAACAATCAAACAATTCACAGAAATGTCATTGGGATTCATTTATTTATAAAATATTCAAATATACATTTTGCATTATACCATAAAAATATTGTCAAATCAAGAAAAATCTTGAGGGCAAATGCATATTAATAAAACAATAGTGCTTAAATATGTTCAATACACAACATGATGGAAATTAGTGGTACTTGCTGAGGTACTATTACTGTTTCTCATCTTTAGGTTTAGTGATTCGAGAAGAACCTCAAATGTTTTCTTCTCACACCGTTTGTACTACTAACCAAAATGATAGGACCACCTGGCTCTCATTCTGTGGTTGTGCTGCTTGTGAGGTTTGTTGAGGTGTGCTGACTGCCCCCTGCTGAGGCGTCTCATGAAAACAAAATTTCCATATACTTGAATTGCTCCAAAGGGAAAAAAATGGGATGTGAAATATGGACGAAATCATGGCATTAGCTATTTAAAAAAACAAAAACCTTTGGGGCCTGGGTGGCTTAGTGAGTATTGACTACCAACCCTGGAGTCACGAGTTCTGGATGTGCTGAGTGACTCCAGTCAGGTCTCCTAAGCAACCAAATTGGCCCGGTTGCTAGGGGAGGTGGACTCACATGGGGTAACCTCCTCGTGGTGGTAATTAGTGGTTCTCGCTCTCAATGTGGCGTGTGGTGAGTAACTCCAGCCAGGTCTCCTAAGCAACCAAATTGTCCCGGTTGCTAGGGAGGGTAGAGTCACATGGGGTAACCTCCTCGTGGTGGTGATTAGTGGTTCTCTCAATGGGGCGTGTGGTGAGTTGTGTGTGGATCGTGGAGAGTAGCATGAGTCTCCACATGCTATGAGTCTCCGTGTTGTCATGCACAACGAGTCACGTGATCAGATGCGCGGATTGACGGTCACAGAAGCGGACGCAACTGAGACTTGTCCTCCATCACCCGGATTGAGGTGAGTAACCGCACCACCATGAGGACCTACTAAGTAGTGGGAATTGGGCATTCTAAAGAGTGCTCTAAAGCGTGCAGCACAAACTGTAATGTTTACGGTAATTTCATAATAATAATCCGGGCCGCTGCAGGCCAAATTGATGCCCTACGTCTGCTTTCGGGTCCTTTAATAATGTATAACGTGCAAGTAAGTGCAGCTGGTGGACTTTCTGGTGCTCTCCTAGGGTAAGATAGTGCCCCCCTAGGGAGTTGGTGCCCTACGCAGACTATATATTTTTTTAATGTACCTCTATACCATGATTCATCATGAGTAATCGCAGAAAACTGTAAACAGAAAAATCTATAAATATAAAAGTATCTGATATGAGATTAATGCAAAACAAATACACATTAATGATTTAATGTTTTTTTACCTTGTGTTTTTCTAAACAGGACAGCCAAAGCACAGATGTGATTATCGGCTCCTGTCTGGATGGAATATTTGTCAAACACAAAAATGGGAAAGCACCTCTTGTGTTTCGGTATGTACGTGTTTATGTGCTTGCATAGTGATGACTGACACAGTTGCATGCCTTCACGCTTGTTTGTTGATTTATGCATATTTCGGCTGTCATGTGTCTGACTCAAGCTCTTCATTGTTTCTTTAGGTGGAATGACATTAACAATATGACTCATAATAAGTCGTTCTTCGCCCTGGAGCTCGCCAACAAAGAGGACACTATCCAGTTCCAGACCGTAAGTCCACATGCCAACGGCGCTCCACCTCGCCACCTAGCTTTTCTTTGCCTAAAATAGCTCAAAGGCTAAATTAGCATTGATTTATTCCATCACATATATGTGCCCATGCATATCTATTTAGATTCATGCATACAGGGTTCCCACAGATTTCTCCCAGATTCATTGTCCGAGATGTGTGGAATTGCTGTGTATGGATGTGTAACTGGCATTTAAGGAATGCCACACATTTTGTCAAGCGAGCGTTCCAAGACTGATTTGATTAGGGCCTGAATATCTCAGTGAATGATGCTAACTACCTGGAGTCGCGTGTTCAAATCCAGTGCGTGCTGAGTGACTTCCTGAAGGAGTGTGCTTTCACATTCACGCGAATTGCGCTACAGTTCCATTGCAACCAAACTCAGAACACCTCCTACAGATAGTGTCGGATTCGGTACCATGGAGCGCACCCCAGTCCGCATGACGGCTATCACGTTACCAATTTTTCATGTGAACCGTGCTCTGTTTTGAACTAAAATTGCCAGTGTGAAAGCACCATTAGAGTGCATTGGGAATTGGGCATGCCAAATTGGGGCAAAAAATAAGACTTGATTTTGTTAAAATGTTCCTGCTCTGTTTCAGGATGACATGGAGACGTCCAAGTACGTGTGCAGAATGTGGCTGGCGCGGCACAAGTTTTACAAAGTTAACAACAGCAGTCTGTAAGTTGTGTGTGTTTGGTGTCTTTTGTGTTTGTGTGTGTGTGTGTGTGTGTGTGTGTGTGTGTGTGTGTGTGTCCCTCTCTGTGTCTTCACCGCTGTCCTTTTACTGTCTCCAGAGAGCCGTCCGATGGCCCTGATTCCTCTGGCAGTCCCCAGAGGTCCATTCTCACTCTCTCATTTCCTCGTTTGCCGACGCTCTTGCGCTCCTCTGTGCCTGCTGATAAAGGGTGAGCGGCACCACATGCGTGTGCTCATCACAGCAGCACTGACCAAAGCTTTTATATCGGCTACTGAAACTCCCTGTAGGGTGAATCTCACCAAAACATGTCCAGATCATATTTCACCCCAAATTCAAAAGGAAATAAAAATAAGAACATATACTTTGCTCTAAGAGAATAAAGCCTTTTCTATGACCAATTAGATTTTGATGCTTTGTGAAATGATTTGCATGACATTTAAGCACATTATCTACCCGTACAGAGCGCAACAGTCAGGATGGCACACTGGCACTCTTGGAAGCATCAGTAAGATGACTTGAAAATGACAAGGCAATCATTATTTTTTTGCATTGTATGCCATTCTTTTCATCATTTTAAATAAGATTATTTTCATTATTTCTGGCACAAAGACACATTGGTAAAAATGGGGCTGAGCAACAATACATATTCACGTTTTGACTGGTTTCCGACTCTTTTTTTTTTTGACACGATTCGATTATATATTATCATATATAATATTGCTTACTTATAAAAGTTGTTCTCATTTAAGTGAATGTTCCAGGTTTCACAAAAAAAAAAATGTCATTCATCCCATTTATAAAAGCACTTAATTAATTCTTCAGTTAAAACTCGTGCATTTTTTGAGCTTTAAAGTTGTTAAAATCATCATTTTTACAGTCGATTTAAGGTTTTAGGGTTTGTTTGGTTTTTTTTTTTAATCCCAAATTTGGAATGCTCAATTCCTCGTGGTGGTGCGGTTACTCGCCTCAATCCGGGTGATGGAGGACAAGTCACAAGTTGCTTCCCCTTCTGAGACCGTCAATCCGCGCATCTGATCACGTGACTCGTTGTGCACGACACCGCGGAGACTCACAGCATGTGGAGACTCATGCTACTCTCCACGATCCACACACAACTCACCACACGCCCCATTGAGAGAACCACTAATCACCACCACGAGGAGGTTACCCCATGTGACTCTACCCTCCCTAGCAACCGGGCCAATTTGGTTGCTTAGGAGACCTGACTGGAGTCACTCGGCACACCTTAGATTCGAACTTGTGACTCCAGGGGTGGTAGTCAGCGGCAACACTCGCTGAGCTACCCAGACCCCAGTTTTGCAGGGTTATGAGCATTTTTTTAGTTGTAGTGCCCCCATGGGCAAATTTTGTGTGACTCAAAATGTACATTTGATATACGTGTATAAAGTTTCGGAACATTTGGCCTTTTCGTTTGGTAGATATTGGTCAATACGTACAAAATGGAAACCTGACCAATTAATTGGCTTATATCTTCGCAATTCTCCAACGAATCAAAATTCCTTTTGATAATATTTTGTCAAGGAGTGTTCATAGTACACACACCCCAATTTTCGTGCGAATCGGACATACGGCCTAGGAGTTCGAAAAGTCGTTTTTTCAAATTATGCAAATTGCCGCAACATTTTTTATGACGGAAATGAAATCGGAGATATATGTTTTGTTCCTCTTGACATGATCACTATAGCGCCACCTAGAGGCCGATCGGGCCGAAACTTTTATACACTGTAGTACTCTGGGCGACTGCCTTCCCTCAAAGTTTCAGCTCTCTACGAGATACGGTTTGGTCTGCACGATCAGATAAAGATAATAAAAATCCTTTCAATTACAATAGTGTTTCAGCCCTTCGAGCTTGAACCCCTAATTATAATAATGTTTATTTTGTATTACGCCAAAGCTTGTGGAGCTTTAAAGTAACATGAATAACAAATGAAACATTGCCCAGCCCATTAGCGTTTCACACGCACAATCTCGCTAAATCGCATGCGCCTAGACTTAGTGCATGCTTGCAAGAAAATATCAAACCTTCATGGCCACGCCCACTGACTTTGTGAATTTTATGTATCGCGTAACGCTCTTAAAATAGCGCCCGTAAACTTGATGCTTTATGAAAAATATACATTTTAAAAAGTAACAACAGGGCCCGAATTATGCAGTTGAATTGCTATTAATTTAGCAGATTTAACATCAGCACAACCCAAACTGAAATACTCTAATAAAGTGAAAGATTGATCTTGCGATTTAAAGAATCAGAAAATATAGTTTTGCTCAGCCATTCCTTAAAATAACACTTTAATCATTTAAATCAGCATATAGGCAGAACATATAACAGCAATGAGAATGAGGTCACGAGAATCTCACAATGCAACAAATGGTCTTCTTGAAAACTTGAAATCCTCTCTTTTCATTTTGGGGTGAAATATGACTCTGACATGTTCAACTTCGGCTTGTAATCTCTAAAGCCCCATGTGGAAACTGGCAGAATGTTGGAACAAGTTTGTGATGTTCCAAATGAAAGCAGAAAAATCCTCCACAATAACAAAAAGCGTCTTTACACATTACTGAACACTAGTCTCCACAAGGAGAGGATTGGAGGGCATCGAGGCATGCCAACTCTGAAACCCTGTCCTTTACATTTCACTTGCACATACGTGAGAGAGCAATTTCAATGTCAGTGTAATCACATACAGCTTTAGCTGTTCCTGGAACTCCCTCCATTTTCTCCACTGTCAGAAATCATAAGAGTTGATGGTTTAGTAGTACTCTGGTTTATTTCAAACACGTTTTTTCTTATTGTTTTTATTACAGACAAACTCAGCCAGCGCCAGTGAACCCAGTGAGGCGACGGTCTTCCACAAGAATGTCTCTGGTAAGTATAATAGATTTTAATCGTTGACGCTTCTGGATTCAAGTTTGACTCTGCAAGATGTCCGTTTAGAACAGTTGTGTTTCTATGCTCCTTTCCAAAAACCAAACAAGGCGTCTTGCCATTTCCTGTTTGCAGAGGTAGTTGCCTTCTAAGACAGCATCCTAAGCAAAATGGAAATTAAATTTAATTAACTAATTTGGAGTGCTCTACGTAGGCAGCGACTTGGCATGACACACAAGCATGAGTGTTTGGCTTTAGCAGGTTACAAAGCTAACGATGCAATTCACTAAAATGCATAGAACTATTAGTGTCGCATCAACACATTGATAAGAGTGGCTAGATTATAAAACGGCAACAAAATATGTTTTTAATTGGACGTTTTTGGCTACTTTTCCAATATGAATATCTAAAACTGCTTTTAATACAAGGTACATTTTCTTGAGGAGCTATACTGCAGAAGATATTGCAATATATTTTCGGGGAAAATTAAGTATAATCTTGAATCAGAAAGAAATATTCCCTGAGAACAAGTCTAAATACCTTATGTGTGGTGTTTTAAGGATTTTTTAGATATTTTTAAGGGAAAACCAGACAAAAAGATTTGGTAAAAATAGTACTTTTTGTTTTTAACTGAATTAAATGTAGTATTTTTTTCAACTTTGATTCAGTGAATGTCATTTAGAGGTCATTTTTTTTAAATATGTTTTATTTATTAGTATTTTAGCACGTTTAATACAATCTCTTAACTCAAGACATAAGCGTAATTGTATGTTCAGAGCTAACGATTAATCGGCCGAATAGTCGATTAATCATTAGATTAGCCGATTATCAAAATAATCGTTAGTTGCGGCCCTACTTTGTTTTTTTGTTTTGTTTTTTGTTTTCTTCTTTATTTTAATGTATAATTGAGTGTTTTAAATTGTTTAAATAACAATTTATATTGCAATATTTATATTTTATACCATTATTTTACACAATGCATGACTAACAATCATTGTGTTTTAATATATTTATAATTAAATTAAATAATTGTAATAAAACTAGCCTTTTTTTATCTGAATAATCAATGAATCGAAGATTAATATTTATAACTGTAATCACAACAATTGTTAGTTGAAGCCCAAAAAATACGTAACATTCAAATCATGGGTAAAATAGTCAATCGTAAACTAATGTACTTAAATACTATTCAACTTTTCTTTATCAATACTTGTAATTATAATTGCATTTATAATTAGCATTTATCTTGTCTCGTTCGCCATTTCTCTCGATTTCTTATTTAAAGAGTGTATCTTTGAAGGTACGGTATCTAGTAACTATAGGAACGGCCTTTACGTTGGGAGCGTGCATATGTTGCCTTAAAATGCAATCTAATGTGTCCAACAGCTGAATTATGCTACTGTCATTTTGTTGATTTGTTGCAGCCAAAACCTCAACCCTACATGATGCCACCTCAGATGCACTTTAATGGCCATTATACAGAACCGTACACGTCTTCACAAGGTAGAACATCATCCGTGAACACCTTCAACATGGCAAAATCTGCCCAACTTCTGTTGCGTCCAATGTTTTGTCTTATTTCATTTGCTGTTTGTTTGATTTCCCACAGATAACCTTTACATCAACAATCAGAATGGGTTCTACTACCATTCCCAGACCAGTCTTGACCGCACCCCTCATGAGTATAATGGAAGAATCCGCAACGGCAGCGTCTACAGCGCGCAAAGCACCAGCTCTCTTAACAACCCGCAGCACTACCTGCAACCATCGCCCATGTCCTCCAACCCCAGCATCACAGGAAGTGATCTCATGCGCCCTGACTATGTACCTTCTCACCGACACAGCGCCCTAATTCCACCATCCTACCGTGCCACACCCGACTACGAGACTGTTATGAGGCAGAAAAACCACGGTATGGTACCGCCCACGGAACGCCAGAGCCACTCCATGAGGAACTTAAACATCAGCAACTCTTACGCGTACAGCCGACCCGATCCACTCGTTTACAGCCAACCGGAGATCCGCGAGCACGGCTCCGGTCAGTACCCGTTTCACCTCAATTACAGCTTTCACAGTCCCTCTCCGTACCCGTACCCCACCGAGCGAAGACCTGTAGTGGGCGCCGTTAGTGTCCCTGAACTCACAAACGTCCAGCTCCAGCAGGCCCAGGAGTACCCGCCGCCCAACATTATAAGGAATCAAGTTTACTGGCCCCCACCCCAGTATCCGTACCCTCATCCTCGACCAGCCAATAGCACGCCTGACCTGTCGCGTCACCTCTACGTCAGCAGCAGTAACCCGGATCTCATAACGCGGCGCATCCATCACTCAGTCCAAACCTTCCAGGAAGACAGTCTGCCCGTGGCGCACTCGCTACAGGAAGTTAGCGAGCCGCTCATTACGACACGCCAGCCGCACGTGCACAAGCGGAACTCGATCGAGATTGCTGGGCTTGCGTACGGGCTAGAAAACATGAGGATGAAAGACAGAAAGGTGGGTATTTATTTTTAACATTTCCTTTTGGAGCATAAGACCAATTAAATGCACTAGTAAATGCTATTAATGTGCATAAGTAATCGATTAATCGAGTACTCGTACAACTTAAAAGTTTCACTTCAGAAGACTTAGAAAGTATGCTGCTTTGTTTGAGTGCAGATATTTTGTTTTGTTTGTCATTTTTATTCTCTATGTTGTTGTTTATGCTTAGTGCTCATTTTTAAAAAAGAAAAACAGCTTCAACGGTTCAACTTAAATTATAAATTTTAAGTAATCGATTACTCGTTTTCTTATGTGTTCGAGCACTCGACTACAGCTTTACTGAAATGGGTCTTTTCCACTGCACGGTACAACTCGACTCGACTCTGCTCGCTTTTTTTGGGGTACCTGATACTTTTTTTAGTACCACCTCGGTCGAGGTTCTAAGCGAGCCGAGTCAACACTAAATGTGACATCAAATCCCTGCTGATCACTGATTGGTCAGGGAGAATCGTCACTAACCGCGTCACTGGATTTCTGATTCGCGACATCAACCCGCTAGTTTTAAAGTTAGCAACAGCGATAGCAGTATCATTTGTTCATGCAACTTTCAAATTGTAAAAGAAATGGCTGTGCGCAAAACCACACCGTGGTCAATAAACGAGGTGCAGATGCTCGTTAGCGATGAGTGAAACGATAAAGTCTCTCAGGAAGTGTCTCAGCTGTTGGCCGCACACGGCTCCCACCGGACCTACCAACAGTGTAGGGAAAAGTAAAAAAAACTTAAGTGACTACAGAACCATCAAAGATAAGTGGAAGTGGTTTGACCAAATGGACGCTATCTAAACCGGCGAGCAATGGGAGGGAGAGTGACCTGGACTGGTGTTGATCCACGATGGAGGATGGTACGTTTTGTTACGTTAACTCTATACTCTGCTTGAAAGCTTCACTTTATTTAGTTGAGCAGCTACTGGAAATCTTCTAAAACAACTGGGCCAATTTAACTGTTGCACTTGTGTAAAATCACCATGCAGCAACTGCTTTATGCAGCACAATGAGCTAGCAGCTAACAGCTAGCGGTCGTGGTATTGTTTTGGTCAGTTTGTGTCGTGTTTAAGATGATGTCACGGCAGTAGAGGCGGCGCAACTATGACGATCAGCCTATAATCCCACCCACGTTTATGCGGCACTAAACTGCAGTGGGACTGCAAGCTCAGAAAAGTAAAGCGAGTTGAGTCGAACCGTAACGTGCAGCGGAAAAGAGCCAAAAGTGCCCATCCCTAGTAAAGGCAAAAATGTGATTTAAATCTGTGAAAACATAAAGGTGCGATCTAGTGCTGCAACAACTATAAAGTCATTTAAGTTTGTCAAAATAAAAAGTCAAATAAAATTGGAAAAAAATAAAACACAGGAATTAAAATGTGCCATTTTGATTCGATTAATCAAAGAAATATTTGAAGAATAATTAATAAAAAATATTAATAATATTTTTTTAATTAAAGTGATCATTTTACTTTTACGTTTATTTGTTGTTCTCTTTATTTCGAACGGCGATTCTCATTGGGTTCCTATTACTATAATATAATATACATAGTAATACTAATATAATTTAGATATTTTAATTAGGGTTGCTGATTTAAATAACGAGTTAAAAAAAATGGGTGCAATTAATCATATAAGGTATAAGGACGATTTCTACCATCGGAGCAATTCACGTTTCAAGTACCGCCTGTTTTCTCATTTTGCAGTGCAGGACCAATTAAATGCACTAGTAAAGGCGATGAATGTGCATAAGTAATCGATTAATCGAGTACTCATACTCGTACTCAATTTTTCTATGTGCCTTAACACTTCTGTGAGCAGCAATGAAACCGCTTCTCTCAGCTAAATCTTGCCGTTACATCTCAATGCATTGGTTGGCGCTGAGGTTGCGTGACGTTCGCCCAAATAAAAATTCTGTCATTATTTAAAGTGGTTGCGAAACTTACTTTCAAACTACGTTTAACTTGACGGTGACCTTAAAACGGTATGTTTATTACACATTGTGAGACACTCCAAATGCATCTGTCTGACGCAGGTGTACATTGACACCTCTTATAATTAATCTATCTCCGACTGAGTGACGAATTCTATTGCTGCGTGAACTGTATTTTAATAATGTTCAATAATATGAAAATAAACAATATATTCAATTCTAAAGCCAATTTTTGTTTTGGCTTATCAATGCTTTACTCGTCTGCCACAATAAATGTAATGCATTATAATTATCTGAATTACAATTTTTTTATTATAATCTAAATATTTGTTATATAATATATATATATATATATATATATATATATATATATATATATATATATATATATATATATATATATATATAATTGTTTAATCATTATATATTGCATTTTTGCTATTTATGGGGCTTTCTCAGCAAATATTTACAGACACGATTATTTGCGATTAATGCTAAAAAATAAAATAGAACCGTAGTACACTAGGGCTGACCATTATCGACAACGCCGACGATAAAAAATTGTCGACAAAAATGTTCGTTGTGGAGTAGTCATCTGATTTCATTTAACACAACATGAGTTTTGAGATTAATGACGTGGGAGAGCAGCACTTCAGCTCGCTCTTGATTGACAGCTCACAGTCCAGACGCTCAACAAACTTTCCAAACAGATTAAGCTGACGTAGATCTGAGTATAATAATACAAAAATGCAAAATAATTAAATACAGAAGCAGTGTTGTCGCCGTACCTGCTGTTCCGCTTGAGCAAAACTTGCCTGTCAGAGCGTCTAAAAAAGAAACACTGCGCCGTTATATTCTGTATTTAATGCATCCTTTATTAAAGTTCAAATAATAAGGAAGTGGACCGTATAAATAAACACAAACTCCATAACTGGCATTTGTGTGTGCGGTCAGAGCCGCTTGTATGAGTCGCGAGAGAGTTTCTAACTTCTCCCGGCTGATGCACTTTCCCGCGCGGAGACGCTCATCACCGGCGCATGCGCACTGCAGCTAGATTATAACATGATTGCTCGTGACACTTTAGCAGCTATACTGCATAAGAAAAAATTGTTATCGGAGAATTTTGAATATAATGTTTAATTAATTTTAATATTTAAATATTTTAAAATATCGAGAAGTCCTTAAAACAAGATACATTTACCTGAGAAGCAGCATATAAGATATTTAGACTTGCTTTTAGAGCATTTATGTTGAATATAGTTAGATTTTGTCTTTCCTGGAATTGCAGAAGTTTGATCAAGTGAAGAAGTTATTCACTTTTTAAAATACACTTACTGTATATTTAAGAGACATTCTCTTAAAGCAAGTGTAAATATCTTATATGTTGCTTCTTAAGTAAATGTATCTTGTTTTAAGGGTTTTTAGATGATGTTAAATGGAAAACAAGACAAAAACACTTGATGTTGCTGTTTCTTTTGATGTTAACGTGTAATATGACCCTGGTATGACCTGACCAGCAAATCTTAATGTTGATGAAGTTCATGAATATGTTAAACATCAACTACCCAGGTGTCTGCAGCTGAAACGCCTAAGAAACTGCCCGCGCCTTCCAGCACCGACATCAACGCCGTCCTAGAGGTTACGAAAGCCGAGGATGCGGCCATTAAAGAGGACATGTGCTACGGCCACAAAAAGTCTCTGTCTGATGCTACGATGTTGGTGCACAGCAGCGGTGAGGAAGAGGAGTTTGAAGACGACAGCGGCCGACACACGCCCCAGTCTCAAGACGCAGTGGGCGGACCCGAGCATCACCTGACGCCGCTGGGGCGGCCCCTCGCGGATCCGCCCGCTTATCCGTTTAGCCACAGTATGGAAACTGTCCTGACGAGCACTCTCACGTACCAAGCCCACCCGCTCATCCGCAAGCAAGATGAGTTGGGTCAGTTACCACCTCTTCGAGAGCCCGGGCACATGGTGCCCTCAGTGTCGGAGGGAGATCTGAGTGGGCATGGACGGAAGCACAGGAGAGACGTCCAGAGAGACGTGCTTAAGAGACCTGTCTCTGATGTGCCCACCGCGAGGAGGAATATCGATGGACTTCCACCAGCAGTAAGTTCACTTCAGTATGAAAGTCAAAACAATTTTGCTTCTTGTTTGACGACAGTCTTTCATCTTTGTAAAGTCTTGCCAATAGTTGTTGCAGTAATTTAATGCCAGTTACAGCTAGTGGTAGACCGATATATCAGTTTTACTGATTAATTGTGCCAATAGCTGCTTTTCGGAACTATCGGTTATCATGAAAAATCCTTATTTATTTATTTTTATTCTTCATCAATTAACCTCATCTGGTGAAAAATATAAACTCTTCATCTGGTGAATATATGGGCTATAAAAAGCTTAATTTGGTAAATACTTGCATATTGAGCGTTGCACGGATGCCAAGTCTCTGTAATTTCAAAATAAGAGTTCCCGGTGTATTTCAGACTTGATAAAAATAGTTTTTATTTTTAATTATTTTACTAATCAATGAAATTGACTATCGGCATATTAATTGGTTAACGGTCTTTTCCACTACCTTAATTATTGATATCAGCGTAATCCACTATCGGTTGATCTCCAGTTACAGTAGACCGATATATCGGTGCCGATAGTTGCTTTATCAAACTATTAGTTATTGTCAAAAATCTATTTTGATAGTTGCCAATAGTTTTTATTATTTATTTATTTATTTTATTATTATTATTCCTCTATTTCGCTGATATTTTATATTTATTTATTTTAATGAAGCGAGTGCATGTGAAGACAAATGCGGCTATATGGAAACGTCCCTCGTCAGCACATTCATCGTGTTTCCAACTTAATTTATTGTGAATGATAATAAAAATAATGATACATAATCATTAAAAGAGAAAAGTATTTCAAATAGAGCACTGTAATGGAGTCAAGTCATTTGTCATTTCAAAATAAGAGTCCCTGGTGTTTTTCAGGCTTGTTTAGTGTTAAAACGTTGCACACCCAGTCATTCTTTATTATTTTTATTGGGATTTTGGTTGAAAAAATAAACTACATCTGGGATTTTATAAATCTTGTACTCTGGCCTCCATGTCTGTGTCGACTAAGAAAATGTTGTAACATTCTGTGAATTGATTTTAAAAACTATCGGCATTTTCCACCGCCTTAGTTATCGGTATCGGCAAAATCCACTATCGGTCGACCTATAGTGACAGCAGCAATAGCAAATAAAAATTATATTTAAAAAAAGGTCTTTTTACTTTTTGTATAAATCACTTGGAGAGAGAGAGCGAGGTAGAGATTTGTGTTAAATTGACCTCCAAAGATTTAAAGACGAGCTGAGCGCTGTGAGGTCATAAGATATATATTGTGTAGCCACCAGATGAGTTCGTTAACACTTATTAGTAAACATCTCAGTTGTAGACGCTCAATAGTTCGGTTCACTTATAATATGTATTTAGAACGGCACCGGAGGAGCATTTGACCAGAATTTGAATAAGCGAATTAAACTACTGTGAACTAGCCCACAAACAGACACATTCAGGACATCCTGGAGAGTTCAGAATGTCAAAATAAAAGCGTGAGGGTTTAAAAGTGCACGTTTGAGATGTATTACTATTATAATATATTATTATTTGTTTACAAATGATGATAATATTGAAGTAAAATGGGTTCCAAAACAATAACTGTGTGAAGGAAAAGTGAGCTGATAACTTACACCTAAATTAACAAAAAAGAGATCTGAAACCTTTAAAGTCCAGAAACAAGTTGAAAAGTTTGCAAAAAAAAAAAAGTTTATTTTCTACTGATGATTTATACTGGAATTATTGTTAAAATTTTGCTGCTAATCGGAAATGTATGAATTAGGTGTTTCTTCTCTGGGGTGAGGCTGATCACTTGTTGATCAGTTTGTACCTGCGTTGTGACGAATGCCACCCAACAGGCCATTTGACAAGTACAAACACTAAACATCATTAAACACTCTCCGTTTTCTTCTCTTTCTCTGTCCGTCGCTGCCTTCTCACATCAGGGTATGAAAAAGGGTCGCTCGGAGGTCAAGAAAATGGGTCCACTGAAGCTTGCGGCTCTTAATGGCCTGACTCTGTCCAGAATGCCTCTGGCCGATGAAGGGAAGGACGACCCGGAGAACGCTTCTAATGACGAAAGAGTGAGTACTGCTTTCAGTTTGACTAGTTTTTGTTATGATCGTTCTAATCAGTGGTTTACTGATATGGGATGTCAATAACGTGACACATTTTTTTTCCCGCCGAGTCTATTTAAGTTATTCAAAAATACATGCATGCATTTCACACAAAACAGTTACGGAGGGTCTGGAGCCTCAAGGATAAAATAAGTCAAAATATTAACAACTATAGGTATCGTTGGAAAGATTAGAAGCTCTGCTTTCCAATGCATGTGAACATTATGACCAAAACTGAACAAGCGCTTTAAAATATGAAGACAAATCAGAAGTGTTCCGATTTGATCACGTGTTTAACAAAAATTGCACTTTAAATATTGCAATCAATGAAAATATCAAATTAGTCAAATATCCATGTGTCATATGTCATTGGAAAGCTCTCAAAGAGTCAAATACAACCAGACTATTTGTTTTAGTCACACACAAAAATATAGCAAATAATAGCTAAGTATATGTCTCTGACAATTATGTTGGTCACTTATAACTTAAAATATGACATACCAGGTTGGTGTTTCCCAACCTTTTTTCTGCCATGGCACACCTCTATCCCACTGTCCCACATAACCATCATTGATCGTTTTCCTTTTCAAGAACTTCCATATTTTCTGTCCATTTTAGTTGCACGTTTACTCGTAATGTTTGAAAGTCATGTAGGCACGGGGTATAATGAGATCACAGGTGGCAAGAGTGCTAACTGGGTAATGAATAAAACAACAAATTTGCATCTTTTCTTATTTTTAGATTTGTTCTTGCAAATTCGTTCTTGCAATACCACAGCAAATAATGTATGTATGTATGTATGTATGTATGTATGTATGTATGTATTTATTTATTTATTTATTTATCTATTTATTTGGATGGCTCCTGTCTAACATTTAAGAGCGGTAGCACTGGTGTTAAATTCCACAAATGTTCCTGGAACACTGGAAAGTTCCAGTGTATCCATAGTTACAACTGTGGCATTTGCAATAAGATCATAGTAAACAAAAGTAAAAGCATGATTAGCTGTAACAATAAAACAAATTATGGCATTTTTCATTAGAAAAGCACATCCAGAAATTAAATGGTATTCTCTCACTATTATATTGATATAAGTTCATGGGATATATTTGTTTAATATCTGTGATGTGTGGATTGAAACGTTTTCATTGTGCAGATTTCTCCTGCATTTTTAGAATGTTGGGGCCGTTTAATACCATTTTAAACTGGTTTAATCATCGACACATTATGGGCTTTCTTAGAGGTTTTAAACAAATAATCAGTGCTGAATTCGTGACCCAGCCCGTGCTTCTCGCCGCTCTTGTTTATGATGATTTGCGCGGCTGAGCGCTTGAGACCGGTCCACGTGTAAATGCACATCTCTGTGCTGATCTGACTGATAAAGCTGTTTCCTTTCATGTTTTGATTGTTTGCCGTTTGATATTTCTCATACGGAGCAAAAAACAACAGAGCACAATCAGAGAGTCAGCCAACTTTTCCGTCGCACCAATGCAACCTTTTGCAAAATTTAATCGCACTGTTAGGAAAAATTGTTGAAAAAGTAGTCTCAGTCCGGAGCCCTGATTTATTTGATTGAATCTGATAGTTTTCCACAGCACACCTGACAATCTTTCACGGCACACTAGTGTGTTGCGGCACAGTGGTTGGGAAACACTGCCTTAGAGGAGGTGATTATCTTTCAATCGAGTCCACACACAAGATAATCAGATGTATAGATCATTAGATAATCCACAGGAAGCACAATGTTACATATGACCACCAGGAGATGGCGCCAAACACATGACACAGACTCAATGATGACTCAAATGGCACAGAATGAAAACTCATCCTGTGAAATCTAATGACTAAAATCATGTCTGCATGCTATGCAAACCTTTAGTCATTGTTGTGTTTGCATGTGCAATTAGTTCTTATGTACAATTATTATCTTTTATTTGTTTAGAGATGCTTTTGGACACTATGATCAATTATATTAGTAATGTTATAACTATTGATTGCTTTGTCGTATCAACACACAATGTTTCTCAGATACAGTTGACATGATTGGGAACAAAACAAAAGCAATTTTTCATTTTTTATTTATTCCTACAGATATATAATGCCAAATCAGAAAAATATGAATGTCAATTTTTTTTAGATATATGTAATATATGATTTTTCAGAAGTTTTGTAGGGGTCTCAATGTATCATCTGTATCATTCAAGGAGCAAGGGAAGTATTTTAAGGTTAAACACAAGTAAATACATTTTGTGCAGAAAATGCCTTAAGAGATATGAAACCAACATGGACTCTGTGAAAAATGAATGACTTTAATTAGGCCATTGTGTTGTGAACAGACCCTCATATCCTGTGTGCTCACTGTGCAGTGTAAAGTACTGGAACAGCGTGTGGATCAGGGGATGGTCTTCACGGAGTACGAGCAGGTGGCCAAAAGACGGCCCAACTGTGAGTGCACGATCGCTCAGATGCCCGAGAATGGCGACAGGAACCGCTTTCAAGACGTCCTGCCCTATGATGACACACGTGTGGAGCTGGTGCCCACCAAAGAGAACAACACAGGTTACATCAACGCCTCGCACATCAGGGTGAGCTACAGTACTACGAGCATGTCAGATCCTTTGTTTCGTTGTTCCGTTTGCTATTTAGCATGCGTTTAACGACAAAAGTATTCAGTATAAGTTTAAAAGGATGATTCACCCAAACATTCATGTTGTTCCATACCTCGATGACATTCTCACTTTCTTCCATGGAACACAAAAGAAACTCTTTTTCATGCAATGAAAGTGAATGGGCATGGACACTGTTGATCTCCAAATATAACAAAAAAAAAAGCACAATAAAAGTGAAAGTAGTCCCTTTGACTCGTGCAATATATTTACCATTTTAAGAAGTCCTAACAATAGCTTAGGCTGTGTTCAGACTGCAGGCAAATCAGATTTTTGCTCAAATCAGATCTTTTCAGGAAGACTGTCCGCACGATTAATTGCAAGTGATCAAATCAATTACATTTATGCATTTGGCAGACGCTTTTATCCAAAGTGACTTACAGTGCACTTATTACAGGGACAATCCCCCCGGAGCAACCTGGAGTTAATTGCCTTACTCAAGGACACAATGGTGGTGGCTGTGGGGATCGAACCAGCAACCTTCTGCTTACCAGTTATGTGCTTTAGCCCACTACGCCACCACCAATCAGATTTGGGCATTCAGACATAACCAACCTATCTGCATGGGTTGCTTTGGTAACAACGTAGGTGTACCCATGTGAGGATGCAGCAGAACGAAGAACAAAAATATGCCATTGAGCAACACCAAGTTAAATATATTATTTTTGAATTATAACAAAACTGAACAATGTATGCTTTTAAGTATTTTTGAACACTTATATAAGATTTGCTTCAACTTTTGCAACTTTTACTTGAAGTTTTTACCAAATACTAAAAAAAACAACTAAATAAACAAGCGTACAATAGAATAAATAAAAACAATTTCCATAAAAACTATTTCCAAACTAATGTGCAAAGTTCTCTCGTATTAATAAAGCTGCATATTGCCCATTTTCTTTATGATAAGAAATGCACAGTGACATTATATATTATGATGAGATATATTATGATTAAATAAGTCACGAGCAATCATGTTATAATCTAGCTGTATTAAGCGACCGCGCTCGACGGATGAGCGTCCTCGAGTCTCTCTCAGCTGGTGCAGTTTCAATCTCTCACCGTTAGATCGGAACATTCACACGACTCATAGAAGAGGCACCGACCACACAGAGAAATGCCAGTTTCTGAGTTTGTAGTTATTAACATGAGCTGCTTAATAAAGCTATAACGCATTAAATATAACTGCATTTAAGATGTAACGCATGTTTCCTTTAAAGAGCTCCGGCTCCGCTTATTTCACAACTAATTTATTTCTTTATTTTTATAATTCCCCAATACTTTGGGATCTACATAAGATGAAGCTGTGAAAGTTTCGAGTGCATCTGTGATCTGTGTGAACTGCAGCTCTCGCGCTTCATCGTCACAGTTTAATGTGATTTCATGTTACATTAAATGAGATCAAACGACTATTCGACAACGAAAAATTTTCTCAGCAATTTATTTTATTTTAGACATTTAGACGTTTCAGCCCTAATGCAAATAATAATATGCTTTTAAACTCGCCTGCTTTAGTTGCTTAAATAAATCCGGGTGTCTGTATTTCAGGTGCTTTTATTACGTTTGATGTGTTTCCTCCTTTCGGCAGAAAATTAGTGAAAGCAGCGTTTACAAATTGTTTTTTACTGATCTATGATGTTTCCCTTTTCATCAGCCTCAAATCCAAAGAATTTCCAAAACTGGCTTTTCCCACTTTTCTTTTCGACAAGATTCAGTTGAGCCTCGCAGCAGCAGCTACTTTGCTTGTTTTGAGCATTCAAAAGTTCCCGACTCTGCATGGGAATCAGGTGTACTCGGTACTCCGGTACCTTCAGAATTTCTGGTACCGACTTGGTACCGGAGTACTAGTATTTTTGACAACACTACAGTAGAGTATGTAGCACTTAAGTAATATGGACTACTTCAATGGTGCGTTTTGTCATTTTTGGAGCTTGATATCCTGCGTTGAAAAGAGCAGCTTAAACAGAATTTGTCCTCTTGTGTTTCACTGAATAAAGAAAGTCAAACAGGCTTTAAACAACATGAGGGTAAGTGATAACAGACTTTTCTGTGATTTTATCATAATGTCAATGTTATTCACCAGGTTACGGTTAGCGGTAAGGAATGGACTTATATCGCGTCTCAGGGTCCCCTCTCCAATACCTGCCAAGACTTCTGGCAAATGGTTTGGGAACAAGGAGTTGCCATCATCGCCATGGTTACCGCAGAAGAGGTGAATATGAAACGTGTTGTGCTTGAATCTGAATCGTAACACTTTTGTTACATTTGTTTCATTATTAAACCGTTGGTTTTGTAATGTGACTTGTAGGAGGGGGGTCGCGAGAAAAGTTTTCGCTATTGGCCTCGTTTGGGCTCCCGGCACAACACTGTTACATACGGACGGTTTAAGATAACCACGCGCTTCCGTACGGATTCCGGTTGTTACGCCACGACAGGACTGAAGATCAAACATCTTCTAACGGGCCAAGAGCGAACCGTCTGGCATCTACAGTACACGGACTGGCCCGACCACAGCTGCCCAGAAGACTTTAAAGGGTTCCTCTGTAAGTACAACACACAAGAATATTGTTTCTTTTTTTAATTAACCAGCCTTGCTTTTGGCTCTTCACTAAAGTATCCCAGAAAATTGTGCATTGAATGAAGCACAATAGAGTTTCCTGACAGAAATAATTCCCTCTTAAATTTACATTTAAATCATAACTTACCCACATGTTGTTTCGAACCTTCATGACGGTACGTTTTAGTCTGTGATGGCATTCAAAGCTGAAGTATGTAATTTTTGTGACCATACAGAATTGCTAAAAACCCACAATGTTTTCAAAACAGCTTTCTGAATACGCCCCTTGCCTGCAGTTATTCAAACTGTCAGATTGTCCCGGGTCTAAGCTGGTCGCTCAAAACAAACACAGGAATTTTTATAGCACCACAGAGACAGTGTTTACATTTGTCAAGAAAATGAACCTATGAATGGCTACCTACAGTTGTTTCTGCATATTAAGCTGGGATAGAAGAAAGTATTTTAACACTGATTAAGTTACATACTTCAGCCTTAACGCACCACTTGTGCGTAATACGTTTTTGTGTGGCGTGCCCCAAGGCTCTGTAATCGGCCCTTTTCCATTGTTCAGTTTGTGTGTTTTTAGACTGGTGTGGCTCTTTAAACTGCTTTATTTTTGTGTCTCAGCATACTTGGAGGAGATCCAGTCCGTGCGGCGACACACAAACAGCTCGAGCGATCCAAAGAACACAAACCTGCCGGTTCTGGTGCACTGCAGTGCAGGGGTGGGCCGCACGGGTGTGGTCATTCTCTCTGAAATCATGATCGCGTGTCTGGAACATAATGAGGTACAGATGTCCTGCGCTTACAGTGGCATAAATGTATGAGACAATGAATGTATGTCAACAGCTTCTCGGGGTTAAATGGTCAGTAACCTGGGTGAAGTGTATACCAGGCTTACTGTTGGCATGAGAGAGGGTTGCTAAGAATAGACAGGGTTCCCGCAGATCCTTAAAAAGTCTTAAAATGACAACTTCAGTTTTCTAAAAATGTAAGGTCATAAAAAGTCGGAAATATATTAAATGATACAACAAAAGTCTTAGTTTTTATTTAAAGAGGTCTTAAATTTGGGGATGGAAAGACAGGAATCGTGATATGACCTAATGTGATAATCAAACTTCAAAAGAATACGATTTAAATAAATAAATGCATGTGCTGCGTGGTTGAGTGTGAAAATGTGGCACTGTTTGTGCTTTGTTGCTTGAGAGTGTTTTCCGCTGTTGCTGAGCAGTTTACGATCATTAGGCCATTTTATTAGCATAAATTAAAGGGCAATACAACAAATACTACCATGATTTACAAAAAGTTACGATAAAATTTATGGTAATATAATTATTATTATTATTGTTTTTTTTTTTATTAGCATAAATTAAAAGGCAGTACAACAAACACTACCATGATTTACAAAAAGTTACGATAAAATTTATGGTAATATAATTATTATTTTTATTTTTTTTTTTTATTAGCATAAATTAAAAGGCAGTACAAACAAACACTACCATGATTTACAAGAAGTTACGATAAAATTTATGGTAATAATATTATTATTATTATTATTATTATTATTATTATTATTGCTTTTTTTTATTAGCATAAATTAAAGGGCAATACAACAAACACTACCGTGATTTACAAAAAGTTACGATAAAATTTATGGTAATATTATTATTATTATTATTATTATTATTATTATGATTATTATTATTGCTTTTTTTTATTAGCATAAATTAAAGGGCAATACAACAAACACTACCGTGATTTACAAAAAGTTACGATAAAATTTATGGTATTATTATTATTATTATTATTATTATTATTATTATTGCTTTTTTTTATTAGCATAAATTAAAGGGCAATACAACAAATACTACCGTGATTTACAAAAAGTTACAATAAAATTTATGGTAAAATTATTATTATTATTATTATTATTATTATTATTGCTTATTTTTTATTAGCATAAATTAAAGGGCAATACAACAAATACTACCGTGATTTACAAAAAGTTATGATAAAATTTATGGTAAAAATGATTATTATTATTATTATTATTATTATTATTATTATTGCTTTTTTTTTATTAGCATAAATTTAAAGGGCAATACAACAAATACTACCGTGATTTACAAAAAGTTACAATAAAATTTGTGGTAATATAATTTTTTATTTTTTTTATTTTTTTATTAGCATAAATTAAAAGGCAGTACAACAAACACTACCATGATTTACAAGAAGTTACGATAAAATTTATGGTAATATAATTTTTTTTTTTTTTTTTTTATTAGCATAAATTAAAGGGCAGTACAACAAACACTACCATGATTTACAAAAAGTTACGATAAAATTTATGGTAATATTATTTTTATTATTATTTTTTTTTTTTTTTTTATTAGCATAAATTAAAGGGCAATACAACAAATACTACACTGATTTACAAAAAGTTACGATAAAATTTATGGTAATGTTTTTTTTTAATTTTTTTTATATTAGCATAAATTAAAGGGCAATACAACAAACACTACCGTGATTTACAAAAAGTTACGATAAAATTTATGGTAATATTATTATTATTATTATTATTATTATTATTATTATTATTGCTTTTTTTTTATTAGCATAAATTAAAGGGCAATACAACAAATACTACCGTGATTTACAAAAATTTACAATAAAATTTATGGTAAAATTATTATTATTATTATTATTATTATTATTATTGCTTTTTTTTTATTAGCATAAATTAAAGGGCAATACAACAAATACTACCGTGATTTACAAAAAGTTACGATAAAATTTATGGTAAAATTATTATTATTATTATTATTATTATTATTATTATTATTGCTTTTTTTTTATTAGCATAAATTAAAGGGCAATACAACAAACACTACCGTGATTTACAAAAAGTTACGATAAAATTTATGGTAATAATATTATTATTATTATTATTATTATTATTATTATTTTTGCTTATTTTTTATTAGCATAAATTAAAGGGCAATACAACAAATACTACCGTGATTTACAAAAAGTTACAATAAAATTTGTGGTAATTTTTTTTATTTTATTTTTTATTACCTTAAATTAAAGGGCAGTACAACCAGAGTGCTGTATATTCAAGTTTGGAAATACTCTTTCAGATACTCATTCAGTTACTACTGTTTTCTGATGGTCACTGATATGTGTCTTTACAGATGCTGGACGTCCCGACTGTTCTGAAGTTACTGCGACAGCAGCGTATGATGATGGTGCAGACGCTTTCACAGTACACCTTCATTTACAAAGTCCTCATTCAGTTCCTGAAGAACTCCAGACTGATCTGAGTCCAGTGCTGGCACAGAGGTGATGCCCTCTGTCTGATCACCTGATCTCTCAGTTCGCTGTTCGCTCCGTTCTTTCTCGTGAAAGAATCAGACAGCAGGCGTGCAGCGGCAACGTTGTCCTCTGCTTCGAGCCGGGACTCGAGCGGAGGCAAGAATGAAGGATGCTGCATGCCGCTCAATGGAGCGCGCTCTATTTAACCAGTATTATAACACAGATTTCACCATGAGCTTTTACACGCCATTACGGATGTCAGTCCCAGCACTTTTATTTTGCTGCATATAGCAAATGCTGCATCTGTATTATTTAATATAAAACACTGAACTGCGATTGGTTGTTTTATACTGGCTTCCTTGTGGATTTTTATCATTTTTGCATGAAGGTTTAGCAAGCCAAAATCAAAATAGTGGATACAGTGTTTAAAAAGATGTGAGTTGGAAAAATTCAGGAAGGTTTTTTTTTGGTTGAATATCTTTTAAAGCATGTCCAGATCAGATTTCACCCTGAATTAAAATAAATGAAATATGTTTTAATTAATAATAAAAAATAAAAAAAAAGCCTGGCCTGTGTTTAGGACCACACATATTCTTTGCATTAAAATGTATATATTTTTTGTAATTCTTTTCAGCTGTGATTCTCATTATTGTAATACAGTATTATGTTTTTACTGTAATGATACTGCAAACTGTAATAATGTAATGTTCTTTTATTTAAATCGGCATAAAGGCAGTACATAAGAGTACTCCAATGATATATAAAAATGTTACAATTTAAATAATGTATAATTTTATATTTTTTGCATTGCCGTAATGACCATTTGGAGGGAAAATGTGCTAAATTTGTCAATGCAAAAATATTAATGTACCTTAAAATAAGCTTCGTTCATTTCTTAGGTCTTCCTATTGGTTTTAGGGTGAAATATGACCTGGACATTGGACATTATTGGTGCATTATAAGATAGATCTGACAGCATTTATGAGAAATCTTCAAATTAAGTATCGCAGTCAGTGTTACACAACATGGTAAATCTCTGTTTCTTGAGGTTTTACCCTGAAAGTGTTTTTCCCACTAAAGTTCTGTAGGTTTAATCATTTCAAGTTAGACCACAGCGAAAGAATGGCGTGTTTATTTTGTTACAGCAAACACACAAGTTTGAAATCATTTACCATATTATGTATTAAAATTGTATATGAAAACTCAAATGTATCCTGCATACTCCGAAAGGCTTTCTTGTTGCATTGGGGATATTTGTGCATGATCCCACCAGCATTCTAGAACCCAAGACACCAAAGAGCATCTCAGACTTGGACAATAGAGTGAGTATAATAATGCTTTGTGGCCTCGCTTCCTTAAATACACCAGCTATGATGGTCTACCAAAGACTTTTTAGCCTTTCAAGTTTATTTACTTTTATCTGAAAGTCTTAAAACATTGTGAAACTTCATAAATCCATGTGTTGGATCATTTAAAAGGTGCTATATAGAATCATTAAAGCCCTGTGTGTGTTTATTCACTCATGTGCAACACTTTGAAATGCTTGTCAGGTGTGAAAATCTTTAAAGCGGTACATATTTAAGCTGTGTGCTCCTGTAGTGGTGTGGCCATACGTTTGGCGCTAAATTGACATTAAAATAATGTCATAATACAGAATATGCTTAAAAATAGGCCTAGTCTGACAAATAATCTTATATATGCATATATATATATATATATATCTCTATCTCTAGAAAGAATCAAGAGACCACTGCAAAATGATCAGTTTCTCTGGATTTACTATTTATAGAAATGTGTTTCAGTAAAATGAACATTTTTGTTTTATTCTATAAAGTACTGACAACATTTCTCCCAAATACAAATATTGTCATTAAGAGCATTTATTTGCAAAAAAATGACAACTGGTCAAAATAACAAGTCGTCATATCGGTGATGATCTGGGGGTGCTTCAGCAAGGCTGGAATAGTGCATATTCGTCTTTGTGAAGAACGCATGAATCAAGACTTGTACAAGGTTATCCTGGAATAAAATGTGCTTCTGCTCTGACGATGTTCCCCAACTCTGAGGATTGGGTTTTCCCAGCAGGACAATGCTCCATTCCACACAGCCAGATCAATCAAGGTGTGGATGGAGGAGCACCGAATCAAGACCCTGTCATGTCCAGCCCAATCTCCAGACCTGAACCCCATTGAACACCTCTGGAATGGGATCAAGAGGAAGATGGATGGCCACAAGCAGGGATGGATTACCAACCTGGCCAATGGGGCCAGTGCCCAAGGACCCTTGACTACCGGGGGGGGGGGCCCTGGAATTTAAGGTTGCGCAATCTAGTTTGGTGATTCCCCACCCCACTCGAAAACCCTTTTTGGCATGAACAATGAACACCCTACCCCCACTTTACAACTTATGGGTGGAGGGGGCCCTTGGAGATAATTGGGGGGCTTTAGGCATTTAGGGGGGCTTTTAATCCAGGGCATTTGCGAGTCATAATCCTTCCCTGGCTACAAGCCGTCAAACAAAGCCGAGATGCTTGAAGTTTTGCACCAGGAGTGGCATTAAGAGGCATAAATTCACCCAACAGCAGTGTGAAAGACTGGCAGAGATCATGCCAAGACTCATGAAAGCTGTGATTGAAAATCAGGATTATTCCATCAAATATTGATTTCTGAACTCTAAATTAAAACATTAATATTGTGTTGATTAAAATGAATATGAACTGGTTTATTCGAGGTCTGAAAACACACGGCATCTTGTTTGTTATTTTGACCACTTGTCATTTTCTGCAAATAAATGCTCTAAATGACAATATTTCTATTTGGAATTTGGGAAAAATGTTGTCAGTACTTTATAGAATAAATATATAATGAGAAAGTTTAGTTGAAATTGATTCTCTGACAAATGTGCCTTACTAAAAAGTACTGTGGTGGTAGTACCATGACTGATACTACATGATCACAATATTCATGTGCCATGGTATTTACATGGTACTTCAAAGAATACAATACCATTTGTCCAAAACATATGATAGCAAGATCTTGTCTTTTTTTGATAGTTTTGTATTAGTAGCCTAATAATTTAACTGTACACAGAACTGACACTATTCTGTGAATTAGCATATTTTACTGTGGATCATTTAATATGTAAATGTATTTCAAATGTAATTAAACAGAGTTCTACTGCATCATAACCACATGATGGTGCAAATAACCCATGTTTCATGTGACTACTGATGATACATTAATAATTCTGTGATTGTTAGTCTTTATTGGAAGTATCATTTTAAGTTAATTACATTGCAGTTTAATAGTTTAAGGGATTTCTTATAAGGCTTTAGACTTTCTAGCTGTGAGCAAACCTTGTAATTTTTGTGTTACTATATTAAACAGTCTCATTGTGGTACCTTTGTATCTTACAGAGAGTAAATCATAAATACAGTTTACTCAAGTACTAACTGTTATTACCAAACGCTAATTACACATATGGAGAACCATTCGCTAGCAAAGTTTAGCTGTGTCCTGTGAGAGCAACCGTTATTTTACGAGGTTTCCTTTTGATGGATCAGAAACGGCTGTGATTGGTCCATACTAAGCATCGCTGAAAAAAGGAACACACCACGTGACAGCGCAATCCACGCTACAGCAGAAGTGAGAGTGAACATCTTCAGTACAAACAACAATCTTCACCTGAATAGCGACGATACACATTGAATTTAAAGAATTAAACATCGAGTACGAGAATTATCATTTAGACTCTTGTGACTGTACCAAGTAGAGAAAGTTTATTGTTTGAATTTTCAGTTCCCTGATTCATGCTAATTTCCCAATTTTTTTTTAGTTGTCTGGCTTATGTTACTCTGAACGCCCCTGGTATTGCAGTTTTATTGGCCATAAAACATTGGTCAATGCAGTCCACTCTACTAAAGTTCACGATATAGTGGTGACATGAAACATGTTGTGATTTTTTTTTTGGGGGGGGGGTACCTACCTACCTACCTACCTACCTACCTACTGATCTTCTATTACATTTTTCACAGGCCTTAAGACTGATCAGAAATTGTGTGCTATCTTTCCTAACTGATCGGAATTGCGGTATTCCCGTAGTGGACTTCTGTACAGCGATAAGTTCCCATTCAAAATTACTACTGCCAAAGCTTTCAAGCTACAGGTGCCAAATCTGTGATGGATACGATAGCAAAACAAACTAGCAACACCAAGCTACTTGCTAGCGATACCAACAGGTTTACAACACCTAGCTCAGTTCTAGAAACTTTAGCAGCAAGTGCTAAATCCCATCCAAGCTCACTGTCCTTGGTATCAGCACCTCCCTCAGTAATTAGACACTGGACTTCCTAACAGACCACAGTATGTTAGGATTAACCACAACTCTTCCACCTCTTCACCTATGACTGCGTTCCTGTGCATGGCTCAAACTCCATAATCAAGTTTGCAGGCCTAATCAGCAGTGATGATGACATGGCCTATAGGGATGGAGTGCAGCACATAGTGAAGTATTGCACTGACCATAACCTTGCACTCAACACCCAGAAGACCAAGGAGCTCATTGTGGACTACCGACATACCATTTATTTATATATATTAATATATTACTATTTGCATTTCTTGTTGGATGCTAACTGCATTTCATTGACTCTGTACTTGTACTGTGCAAAGTGACAACGTTGAATCTAATCAAATACACAGTAGGAACATGCTAGCATCATGTAAAAAAAAAGAACAATGCTAACCTAAGTGCTAACAACTAGCAAGCAATAATTGGCTAAGTGTTTAAGCATGCTAGCAACATGTTAACAATGCCTAGCTAATGCCTTCAAACCAAACTCCTGACTCTCTGTGTTCATCAAAAATCCCAGGGGACTTTATGTAAACCATAGGTGTGTAACCCTGGTGCTGACCAAATTCCCTCAATAGGCTTTAGTCAATCATTGCCTCCGGAGTGGTGGTGGCATAGTGGGCTAAAGCACTGAACTTGTAAGCAGAAGGTTGCTGGTTTGATCCCCACAGCCACCACCATTGTGTCCTTGAGCAAGGCACTTTACTCCAGGTTGCTCTGGGTGGATTGTCCCTGTAATAATGGCACTGTAGGAGCCAAATTAATGATTGTTCAAACCACTAGATGGCAGTGTGCACCAGTGGTGTCGGTGTGATCACCTTAGCATGGTATTTAATCTTCCCAGGGGTTGTATCAAGACACAGGTGGCGGGAACATGTGGTTCTTACCATAGAGCAACGTGTTACACTCTCTCTGTAGTCCAAAGAACAATCTTCACCTGAATAACGACAACATTGACTAACTGACAGTGACTTGCTGACCAAGTAGAGACAGTTTCTGGACTGTTAATTCCCATAATTTTCAGCACCCTAAATCATGCTTATTGCCATTTAAACAGCTTATTCTCTTTATATATTAATCCAAATAAATCTCTCAAACAGTTCACAGACCAGCTGCATATATATAGCTTCTTCTCCAGTCTGAATGGGATATAGGCTTGTGTCTTTCCATAACATTGACGTTTGTTAATGCTGAACTCTGCAGGTCCAGAGCAGAATTAAGATGATTAATTAAGCTGAAAGGGAAGGAGACATCTTAATTCAAAGCTGTATTTAATGGCCCAACCTAGCAGTGGTTTGTACTGTGGCCTTGTGGGAAGGTTTGTCAAAATGGCTCTCATTCAAAGTGTGTTTGTGGTTCTTGCATTTGCTGTTTTTGGTTTCTGCAATGCATGGGAAAATTCGAGGCACTTTCAAAGTCCGAGCGCCATGGGGCCAAAATCAGACCTGACTCCTGTAGTGTCTGCGTCCAGAGGTCTTGTCTCCTCACCTCCTGGTTTTTGGAACCCCCTGCAAATGGCTGCTCTGTATCCGAATCAGTTGAGTGGTGATTCCAGGAAGCTTGCACAAGAGCCTCTTAATTTTCAGTTTGAGCAACTACTGCAAGTTCCAGTGACGCCATTGGACTGGAGATATCCTGTAGTTCCTGAAGTGCAGAGGGAGTTGGCGGTGGACTTCCAGTTGAGACAGCCCGTAACTCCTAGTAGTGTAGCTGTTCGTTGTGGAGAGAGTACGGTACTTGTAGAAGCAAAGCAAGACTTGTTTAGTAACGGTGAGTTTATCCAGCCATCTGCTCTTTCTTTGGGAGGATGTCCTGCTCATGGTGAGGACATTGAATCTAAGGTGATCATCTTCGAGTATGAGCTACAGGACTGCAACAGTGTGCTGCTGGTGAGAACTCTGTACATTACACTTGTTTGCTGTTTGAGTATGAACATCTACATGTGACCTCTAATCATTTTACAGATGACTGACGATGAGCTTGTCTACACCTTCGCTCTTACTTACACCTCTCATCCATTTGATGGAACTCCGATTTACAGGGCTGATAGTGCCATCATTGGCATTCAGTGCCATTATCCAAGGTAAGTTTCATCTGTTTAATTCATGAGACCTGTTGCACAAAGCTCATGTCAGTGGCTACCCAATTAAGTTTGAGCAACCTCTGGTTTTTCAATGTCAAGAAGGTGGGTCGGTTTTACTTGTTTATTGCCATTGCAGCTTGTGCCACATGGCTAGGCTATTCCATAGCAGGTGTTGGTCTTAGTTGCAGCGTGCAAACCGTAGCAGAACAAATTAGCTGTGAGTAAAGCTGACAGTCACTCCCACTGAATCTCTCCAAACTAAAGCACCCTTCACAGGAAAATGTATTTAGATTTATATACACTACCGTTCAAAAGTTTGGGGTCACTTGTCTGAAATGTTTCTCATGATCTTAAAAATCTTTTGATCTGAAGGTGTATGCTTAAAAGTTTGAAATTAACTTTGTAGACAAAATATTATTCTGCCAAAACATATACATTTATTTAATTACAAATCTAAAATTTCCTAAAAAAAAAAAAAAGTTTTTGAAATGGATGACTTGGATCAAAATATGAAGAAAAGAAGCCAATAAGTACCCAACATAGATGGGAACTCCTTCAATACTGTTTAAAAAGCATCCCGGGGTGATTCCTCAAGAAGTTGGTTGAGAAAATGTCACGAGTACATGTCTGCAAAATCTAGGCAAAGGGTGACTACTTTGAAGATGCTAAAATATTACATAGTTTTGGATTTATTTTGGATTTTTTGGTCACAAAATAATTCCCATATTTCCATTTCTATTATTCCATAGTTTTGCTGACTATTATTCTAAAATGTGAAATAAAGAATGAGTAAGTGACCCCAAACTTTTGAACGGTAGTGTGTATTTTTAAAAAATTTAACCTGCTTAAGATTTAGTATGGTTTGAGAAATTGGTGAGCCTTTATCTTGACCAGAACATTAGTGTTAAATTTTTACATGCTTTTCCTGTATGCGGCGCGTAATGTTGAACCTCAAACGAAGTGTTTAAGATGTTTATTGTGAAGTCTTTGCAGACTAACAAATATACTGGTTAATTTATATTTGACCATCTCAAGTTGTGGTGCTTTTACTTATCCACTTTATTTAAATGGGTTTACTAAAGACTTTTGCATTAGATGTGGAATTTTTATGCTTCATAAAACGAATATGCCAAATCAGAAGTTTGTTGCTCTTCGCCGGTAGTGGTGAACCTTTGGCCACAATGGAAAATGTGGTGAATTTCCCTTAAATATTTTCGTTAGGGTTCTCGTCGCCCATTACATTCAATTCTTTCATGGCAGCAGCGGTGTTTCATGCTGCGTAAATGTTAATGTTCATTTTTGTAATGATCTACATCTTCAATGGAGATTCAAATCATGCTGAATGTCTCCCGAGAAGCAAATGGTGTGACTTTCAAATGTCACTCGCATGAACTCTGGATCAAACTGAGTTGACCAAACATTTGTACCAAGCCTCTTGAGATCGATTAACCTGAGAGCCAAACTGGTTTTGGTCTCAACCTGAAACTTGCTCTGAAAGTTTGCGTTTGTTCAACTAGCTTCGTGCAACAGGCCATTGGTGTTTTTGTAAGGGAAGCATCACCATTGCTTGTACCTTCGTTAAGTTTGTAGACCCATCACTTAAGCATCCAACTTTGCATAACATGTTCCATGATACCAAGTAACTTCTGATACTCAAGAGTTCATTTGATGGCAGTGTTGGCGTGACTGCTCTGTTTTTAGCTTTTCAAGTGGCTGAACTGGTGAAGCTACGAACATTTAGCAAACACCCATGTAGTTAGCTACATGGTTGCCTTTGGCATATTGGTAGTGCCCTTGGACGCTTGTAATTCATGCAGTTACAGATTCCACTTTTAAATGAGGAAAGTTAAACCGTCTGGTGTTTGCAAGTCAACAATGCACAAGTTATTTTGGTAGAACTGGGTGAGCTCTTATGTGTCTTGCTTCTGGTTCCACCAGGTCTGAGGTCGCTTGCCCTATTGGTAGCACTAGAATTGTTTGTGGTTGGTCCATTTAAAAAGCTATGCGACTTAACTGCATGCCAATTCTCTTGACAACCCTTAAAATCTGTTAATTTCTCATTGACCTCTTCAACCGCAGGTTTCAGAATGTGAGCAGTAATGTCTTGATGCCAGCGTGGGTCCCTTTTGCTTCAACGGCAGCTGGGGAAGAGCTCTTGGTTTTCTCCTTTACGCTAATGACTGGTTGGTTTTTAATTGAACATAATTCTGCCTGGGGCAATGGCATAACTTTAAACCTATTTTTTTCCTCTTGCAGATGACCGGGCTTTCCAGAGGCCTTCCAACTTGTACTACCTGGGTGACGTTATTACTTTTGAAGCATCTGCGAAGACGTACAATCATGGTCCTCTACGTGTTATTGTGGACACTTGTGTGGCTACTCAAGTGCCTGATATGCAAGCTCAGCCAAGCTATTCCTTCATAGAGAATCATGGGTGAGATCTGTTTTTGTGATGCAATGCCTGGCAGCCAAAAGTACTGTGGTTCACTTCCTTTTACTAGTTTTAGCTGTAGGTTGTGAGGCTCAAGTAAAGAGCCACTTGCACTGCGTGCAACCCTCACGAGACTTCAACAACCGGTGGGCTTTACTTCTAGACCTGACCTTGCTGTACTTTTATGGATTGCTCTTAACATCTATCTTCAGGTGCTTTGTGGATGGTAAGATGACAGGTTCCAACTCCTACTTCCTGCCTCAAACTCAGACTGACAAGATACAGTTCCAGCTAGAAGCCTTCATTTTCCAGCAGGGAGGCAGTCCCTCTGTATGTAGAAATCTCATGAGTCCATGCACCTCTTGTTTGACCAATCGGTTGTTACTCACCATCTGTATCTCCTGCAGATCTACATCACATGCCTTCTGAAGGCCACCCTTGCCTCCACACCCACTGATGACCAGCACAAGTCCTGTTCCTTCTATTCAAATGGGTGAGTTTCTTGCCATGATGTGGATTTTAAGTTGAAGGGGCCATATCTGATGCCTTGTATTTTACAGGTGGTTTGCTGCTGATGGCAATAACCAAGTTTGTGGCTGTTGTGACTCCATGTGTGGTTCCAACAGTTTGAGTGACTCTGGCTATGGAAGTAGGTAACCTTTTATTTCAATGGTGTTTCAAAAAAGTGCATTGCCTAACTTTTGTTTTTGCTCTCTTGTAGTTCCTCAGTGGGAAGGGAAGACCACCTTTGGTCCCATCATGGTTCAAGGGCAAAAAACGCCTTAAAACGGTTTCAATAAAATTGGCAATTGCTTGGCTTCATGTTTTTCATGTGACTCTGAATTCCTTGATGGGGGTCAAACACAGAAAGGGTGAGGACCCCTGTTGTAACCGTCAGGGTTTATTTTTTCTGCCATGGGAGTCTATGGCAGCACATGGAACTGTTCTCGGAAAGTTATGCAATTTTGTGCACTGATAGAGGACTGTCTGAAGTGATACCACAGCAAACAGACTGTAAAAAAAAAAAAACCCTTTAGCACAAAAATTGAGCCAGGTCCTAGAGACCTCACGTCAATTATAATGTATACCTCAGTTTCCCACTGTTTTCAGTTCGAGACTGGTTTATTTTTTTTGCTTTGATTTCCATGTTTAAAGTAACCGTGAATGCTAAACAACTTTCTATGTTTGAAATTGTTCCTGAGAAGTGGCTTCATGAAGTTGATTGCATGCCTAAATGGACTTCATGCAGCATCCAACACTGACTGACAACTTGGTGTCTTCGTGGCTTGAGGTTGCCTGCAGTGTATCACCACACTTCTCACCTAATGGTCAGAAGGCAAAAATGGCTATTTTGGGTTGTAACTTTTGAATGCTTTGGCCAAAAATTATAAAATGTTCACTTTAGATTCAGTGATCAAAATCAAACTCTACTCAATTGTCCCACTTTGGGCATTGGCCATCCTGGATTGTTGCAAAATGTTGTACTTTATGAACCCATTGTCTTATGGTTTTGTATGCGTTATCGGGACAATGCCCAGAAGGTGCCTGGAGAAATTTGGCTCCAGTGGTGGAAATGAGTTAGTTTCTTAACTTTGTGCCATTGGTCTATTCACAGGACTGGTCTTGAGTTCGGGAGGACTGCCTGAGCATAATGATACCATATTTGGTTCAACTTATGGCCTTTTGCCACTTTGAAAATGGTTCTGAAACTACTTTAGTGAATTGCTTCAAAGCCATTTGTCTGATCTGAACAAAACAACCACAAACTTGATTTGGTAAATTATTCTTTTTTTTTTTTTTTTAAAGCTAAGAATATTGCAAAAGTGCTCAAATACCAGAAACCGTCCAATGAATTAAGAGGCCTCTGATTTTATGTAACTTTTGGTGAAATAAGATTTTCACCAAACTTGACCCCTGTGTAAGGGCTCATCCTGTGAACACGCAGGGTTTGGCCATTTGACATAACTGGGAACAATATGAAAGTGTCTCTAAATATTGCAACACTGGTCCTTTTCAAAGTTTGTATTCAGCGTGTCTGTGGGAGTTGCCATTGATTTGCGGACAGCTGCATATACTGAGGAACATGGCAGCCACTGGCCAATCAACCAATTTAACCGCACGCACACCAAAATGGCTTTATGTTTGCATTTTTGTGAGACTGGCCTTGCTGGATTGTGTGGATCATGCAGAGAACAATACAATAGTCATGATTTGATTATGTAAAAGTTTTGTTGCTGTTATGCTTGTAATATTTGTCCAATCAACATGAAATTGAAATCTGCTGATTAATGTGCAGACCATGCCTGAAAAGGAGCAAATGGATTTATCAAATTTGAATACACCAAATTTCTAAAAAAAAAAAAAAAAAACCAAAGTAATTAAGGCTGTTGCATTTGCTTGGTAAAATAAGTATTTTAAGACCTTGCCCTGGGGGGGGGTCATTGTGAATATGCCCATGGCTAATTGATATTTCAATCAACTAGACACATTTTTTTTTTTAAAGTTAGTGTCAAGGAAATGATAAACTTTTTAGTATGAATTGGTTCAAACTAAATATTGCATAGATGTTTATAAAAGTATTCCATATAACTCTACGGATGTAAAAAATGACTTTTCCAAAAATCCTACAAAGTGCTTGGGAGTACTCCAAACAATGTGTAGCGTGCGACGTTACACTTAACACCCCGTGCTAGCAGCTATAGTTTACTCCTAATTGGCTTCTCACTGGTTTCGAGTTGGGATGGGCGATTTCTACTTGCTTCCTCATTGCTCATTCCACAATCAAGGCCAGTGATTAAGTGGATGTTTTGCACTTACCTCTTGCCACTTTATTTTGACATTAGCCTTCATAGGCCTAAACTGCAACTTGTAGTATTTCAGTTGAACGGATGAAAGTGTATTGTGAGCAACCATTTGGTTGTTTTGTTCCCCAATGAGGTTTAATTCATGCTAAACAACCAATAGTGTCAGTGTTTCTATCTCCTCCCTGCTAAAGTGCTTTGATGACCAACCGGTGGACCCCCTCCCAACAACAATTCTGGTCTTCAAAGTTACTCATCTGGCCACTCTTGCTATGCAGCTCCATTTGGTGCCCCTAGTGGCAAGTTGTAGTCCACCTTTAAAGATTTAAGGGGAAATGCAGACTTAAGCTGAAGTGTTACCATTCATTTAAATCAGTTTGATTTTATGGCTTAAGTTGTGCAATGTCCCCTGACCATAATATAGGAGAGTCCTCCATCAGAGCAGTTCAAGCTTGAGGTACTACGTGCTTTCAGCAGGGGGCAGTAAGCCAACTCAAAGTCAAAACTGCTGTACAGACTCCAAACCACACATGCTTGAAACCAGCAACAGCATTAGATGAGAGCACATGTTCAAACTAAATGCATGGATCTTGTGGGTTTATGTTGACCCAGACCAAAAAGCATTGATTCTATACATCCAACCAATTTACACAAGTTTAATAGATTCTTTGTTGCCCAGCTTAATATGCTGAGTCATCTAGGAGGAACTTGTAGGTTTTATAATACCCATTAAAACAGGTCTGTACTGCTACTGTATATAAATTGCTATTTGAGTGTCCCAACTCAAGCAATCCAAGTGAAAGTGGTTTTAATATTGTGATCGGTGGTGCAAGAATTGCACAATCAAGCCAGAATCTTTCATGTAAGTGGTTTTATCAATGAAAACATTTGTATATACTTGTTCTGTGACTTTTTGAGGGTCTAGATGGACCTGTACATGGTTTCTTTAAGTCCAGAAATAGGATTATTATATCCTAGATAAAGACCACATCCCAAATAGTTTAACGGCATTTAAGGTGTGTCATATTTCTCAGACATTTCTGTTCTTGCACGGCAGTTTCAGTCTTTTAGTACCATTTACTTTTTGTGATTTGATGTCAGTTTTTGCTTAAAACAGCAACAGTTTTAATGTATTCCAGTCATGGTAGATGCATCTCTTTTGCAGTCTATTACACACTTTGTGTGTTCATTCTCATGACTTTTATTTATTGTTTTTGTGACTTTATATCTAGTTATTTTGACTTATAAGATTTCTCACATCTGTGATGTTTCTATTTAGACTCCACAAATCCTAAATACAGTCAGAGGGTCTCGCAGATCTATATACCATATACCGTCTTTAAACATGCTTTTAAAAACAATTAAAGATGGACACAGTTTGTTTAAGGTTGTTCTAATTCAATTTATTAGATTCAACATGCAGCTAAGCATCACCAGGGCCTCAAACTCATTTTTTGCACTTTTGCTGTTCAATTCCATGTCCGTGTCCGTGGCCGTGACCTTGTCCTTTATCCGGTTTTTGTTGACCTTGTCCTTTATCCGGTTTTTGTTGACCTTGTCCTTTATCCGGTTTTTGTTGACCTTGTTGACAATGTTGACCTTGTTGACCTTGTTGTCCTTGGTGTTCTTGGTGTTCTTGTCCTTTTCCCTTACCATGACATTTGCCTTTTCCCTTTCCCTATGAAGACATAGTACAATTAGAAAGGGCAGCTGAGCCTTCGCTAAGCCCCGCCTTAAACATGCTTCCGACCAGTCGTATTTTAGCAACTTTTGCGTTTCACCAGATTGCTAGAAAAGTCTATGTTTGATTGTTTTCAAGCTGAATTAAAAAAAATATGCAAAAAAAATACAGGGGGAAAAATTGAAGGGTTCATTTAAGATAACTTCTTAATTCTTGCAAAAAAAAAAATAATAATAATAATAATAATTCATCCTAATATTTGTTTTTACCTTTCCACCTTCATCTCCAGAGCTCTACAAGACAAGAAACAAGAAATACATGATGAGCATTAAACGGCAAAGTTCTTGAAATAATTGCATATGTGAGGAGCTTTGCTCAAAATGTGTCAGCCGGTGAGTGATTAATGGGAGTCATTTAAACAAAAATGCATGTGAGAATATAACATCACTTTTTAAGGTTACTTCCTCTCCCACACATAACATGAGAGCATGCACTGACGCATAGTAAAATAAAAACACATGATGTTCATACCTCTGAGCCTGAACCCTCCTTTACGCAAGGCTGTTTAAAAACAAAACAATCAGTGAATCATTCTTTAATATCAGCTTCATGAATAGAATTAATGAATGCATAGAATTAATATGCACAAAAATATTTTGCTATTTGAGAGAGAAAAAAAGTCATCTCTCACCTTTTTCTTATCTGCTGTAAACGGAAAGAAAACACAAATAAACACTTTTATTCATAATGGCATTTAATGGTCAACTGTCAAAATAACTGTGATTTTGTAAATGCAATAGTCTAAACATATCTTAAATACAGCATTTAGTAAAACGCCAAATGGGAAGATGCTACTATAACAGTTTCTAACATGTCAGTACGTTTATATGAAATATCACCTACCTTGGTCACACATTTTGCAATCTGTAATTATGTCAGGCTGTGATACTACACAATCTAAAAAGAGAAAAGGAAAAATAACAATCAATTAACACAAGTGTGCTTTTAATTGCATTTGTAATTTGATTCACATGCATGTCAACTCCTACAGTAAAGTTTCTAAATGTTGCCACATATTTAATATATTAACAAACAGTCTTTGCACATATCAGATGAAGTTCTATCAGATAAACCTGAGATGTGTCGCAGGTAAAACGTCGTTGAAAGGTGGAATGTCTTACCTTGAGTCTCTTCTTGCACTTCTTTGGTAAAACCCTTATTCATGCCTGTATTTATACATCAGAAACACCCTCAGGTGATAGACTGATACATACATGCTCATCCACACCCTGCAATAGAAAAACAGGTATGCATGTGGCATTGTGTGTGTACTACAATAGCATGATGCATGAATAGATAGAACATTGGGGGGGGGGGGCAGGTTTAAGTTCATCATGCAAAACACTTAAACACACTCTATTAGTCTTTTTCAGGTGTTTTGCTGGTTGATTGGTTGATGCAGTAAACTTGTCATTATAAGGCATATATGTTATCCAAAGCAGCTTTCAGTGCGTTCAGCATACAAGCTATACATGTTATCAGCATGTGCATCCACTTTGCATCAAACCCATGATCTGGTGCATGCTCCACCGCTTGAATCCCAAATGAAATGTCTGTGATTCGTCTGAGACAACTGACATGATTTATGTGACATCTGATCAGTACAGATTGAAATGCACACGTATAAATGTGCATTTATTCTTCACGCTGCGAACTGTGCATGTTTGTCCTTTTGTGGGAGAGTAATGAACGTTGTTGATGCCGTCCGGACAGAGGAACGCCCAAAATGTTTTGGCATGTCCACACAAACAGACAGTTGAAGGAATCATAATTATAACCTATGTTTCTTCATCACAAACCAGAAATACAACAAAAGTCATACGAGGAAAAAGCTTCCCAGATGTTAACCAAGTTCAGTAACCAAACGGTGGGATATAGATGTGATTGATTATATGATTGATTAGTCACAAAGCCTAAAACCTCAAGATATTCATTGCCCTACATGAAAAAAACGACATTTTCCAATGCATACTTTTATATTTCCAGAGGTATTTTGTTCACTACACTTAGCTAGTGTACAATGGAGACATATAGAGTACTTTACCTTAACATAAAAACATTTATTTACATAAAAGATTCAAAAGACACCACAAAGCATGTGCTCTTCTATAAGTGCGCACATGATGGGAATTCAGTCGTATTGGCAGCCGGTCAGGTGGGTGTTGATATGATCTTCCTATAAACTACACCCAGAAAACTATGAAAAGATTAATAGAGATGAATCACTTGTGCTATTTAGCATCAAATTAAAAAGACAAGGAGTGAAAACGTGAAAAGCACAAGCCCACTTTTCAAACAGTACGTTAAGTGAGTTTTGAAGTGCTAAAACGATTAATCCAGTGTTGAAATGAAGACATGCAGTGTTGTGACACTCTGCGGAACATGTTGATAGTCGATGTGCTGAACTCCAGCTGCGATAGAGCAATAACTTCATGGTATTTGCACAATAGACAATAGACAATACAATTATATGTATCGGATGTTTGATACAATAAATGGATGAAATATTGGGGTGAGAATACAGGATAACGGTTACCATGTTTAGTCTTAGATAACCATTTAAAAGTAAATATGCAGAACATATAATACAATGATACAATTGCACAATATAATTACAATTATATATTATTATTTTTTGGAGGGAGGCGGTTATTCATCCAGTTCCAGTTTCAAAGGCAGGTTTGAAATAATCATGCATGTAAGTAGTTCGATTTGTGATGCGTACAGCAATGTCATTGACGGAAGCGTTCGCCTGAATTGCAACAGCACTTATGGTTCCCAGGTGCATGCCAAATAGGTGAGAGTATCCTGGATTAGACACTGCAGATGTGGTCATGTTTCAGAGCTTTTGTGTGCTCAGTGACGGGTAGATTACTTTGGAATTGTAATCTGGTACTGATTACAAATGACATCACTAAAATGATAAACACTTACTGTATGTAATCTCTTAGATTACCATTTTAGGTGATCTAATCTGATTACTTTTACAGATTAGCGACTTTTGGATAACCTGTGAAAACCTATGTTTTGTCTGATGTCACATGCATTCATATATATATTTATTTATTTATTTTTCCTCCCAATGTGTAACGCCCAATTCCCAATGCGCTGCAAGTCCTCGTGGTGGTGTAGTGACTCGCCTCAATCCGGGTGGTGCAGGACGAATCTCAGTTGCCTCCACATCTGAGACCGTCCATCTGCGCATCTGATCACGTGGCTTGTTGAGCGCGTTAACATGGAGACGTAGCACGTGCGGAGGCTTCACACAATTCTCCGCGGCATCCACGCACAACTCACCACACACCCCATTGAGAGCGAGAACCACATTATAGTGACCACGAGGAGGTTACCCCATGTGACTCTACCCTCCCTAGCAACCGGGCCAATTTGGTTACCCCATGTGACTCTACCCTCCCTAGCAGCCGGGCCAATTTGGTTACCCCATGTGACTCTACCCTCCCTAGCAACCGGGCCAATTTGGTTACCCCATGTGACTCTACCCTCCCTAGCAACCGGGCCAATTTGGTTACCCCATGTGACTCTACCCTCCCTAGCAACCGGTCCAGTTTGGTTACCCCATGTGACTCTACCCTCCCTAGCAACCGGGACAATTTGGTTACCCCATGTGACTCTAACCTCCCTAGCAACCGGGCCAATTTGGTTACCCCATGTGACTCTACCCTCCCTAGCAACCGGGCCAATTTGGTTACCCCATGTGACTCTACCCTCCCTAGCAACCGGTCCAGTTTGGTTACCCCATGTGGCTCTACCCTCCCTAGCAACCGGGCCAATTTGGTTACCCCATGTGACTCTACCCTCCCTAGCAACCGGGCCAATTTGGTTACCCCATGTGACTCTACCCTCCCTAGCAACCGGGCCAATTTGGTTACCCCATGTGACTCTACCCTCCCTAGCAACCGGGCCAATTTGGTTACCCCATGTGACTCTACTCTCCCTAGCAACCGGGCCAATTTGGTTACCCCATGTGACTCTACCCTCCCTAGCAACCGGGCCAATTTGGTTACCCCATGTGACTCTACCCTCCCTAGCAACCGGTCCAGTTTGGTTACCCCATGTGACTCTACCCTCCCTAGCAACCGGTCCAGTTTGGTTACCCCATGTGACTCTACCCTCCCTAGCAACCGGGACAATTTGGTTACCCCATGTGACTCTAACCTCCCTAGCAACCGGGCCAATTTGGTTACCCCATGTGACTCTACCCTCCCTAGCAACCGGGCCAATTTGGTTACCCCATGTGACTCTACCCTCCCTAGCAACCGGTCCAGTTTGGTTACCCCATGTGACTCTACCCTCCCTAGCAACCGGGCCAATTTGGTTACCCCATGTGACTCTACCCTCCCTAGCAACCGGGCCAATTTGGTTACCCCATGTGACTCTACCCTCCCTAGCAACCGGGCCAATTTGGTTACCCCATGTGACTCTACCCTCCCTAGCAACCGGGCCAATTTGGTTACCCCATGTGACTCTACTCTCCCTAGCAACCGGGCCAATTTGGTTACCCCATGTGACTCTACCCTCCCTAGCAACCGGGCCAATTTGGTTGCTAAGGAAACCTGGCTGAAGTCACTCAGCGCACCCTGGATTCAAACTCGCATGCATTTAATTGGATGGTTATGCATCATTTTGACATTGTTGCTTAAATGTATTTAAGAAAACAAATCAGACCTGTTATATTTGTGAATCAATATCACAAAAAACAAAAGCCAAGAGTTGTTGAGCGGGAGGGCGGGTTGCGGGTGGTTCGCTGTCCTTTTCTGCATATCGCAGCATCGTTTTGTGGTCCATTCTGCATAACGTGGCGGCTCATTATAGTTTATCGCATCACATTCGGCCCGTTTCGCGGCCGACTCACCGGCCCGCTCGGCCCCAAAGTGTGTCGGCCCACCGGGAAAATGCCCAGTATGCCAGATCACCAGTCCATCCCTGCCGTAAAGCCTGAAACATGGTCACTGTATTTTTATGGTAAATTTCATCCAACCACAGTTACCGGTATTTTACCGTAAATGTTCCTGATTTTTTGTTCTACAGTGATTCCAGAAACTTCCCCTCTGTTCCTGAATGTATATCAGCAGTAGGCTGAATCAGAATAAAACAATCCATAAAATATTAATAATTTAATGGAATTGCCCGATTAATATACAATCATGAAATCCCTATAAAGTGACTTTATTTTGATCTATTGTAACGTGATCCAATTGCAAGTACTTGATGTTTGTAATTTGATTGCATGATCCAGATTACATGTAATCCATTACTATCAGCACGGCATGTGCTGTTTGAGAATTTTAGTCAAGACCAGACATAATTGAACACATGAATTACATTTAAATCACAAGTGAGAATTACATTATTAAATATAAACGGTAAAGAAATACACTAAATTCTACACATGTTGGTGGAAGTAATAAAACACCTCTTTTCTACATGCCGCATGATTTCAGATACAGTATCATTCATGTATGTACCACAAACAAACAGACTTTATTTCCATCCTGTTAGTCATCCTGTTCATTTTCATGCCCTTGTGTAAATAATCAAGATTTAATGAATGTAGTTTAAGTGTCTGAGCTTGAGCAGAGTTGAAAGTCTACTCTTAATACTTAATGAATAATGTAAGGAAATACTTTCTCAAATTACAAAGTTGCAGAACAGCAATGACCCAAATACGACTAGTGAAACTATTTGCTCTGGGATGAGCACTTACGTAAGGATCTAACCAGTTATTAATGACATTAATTATGCGCATTATCACATCTGAATGGTACATTCATAGTAGATTCATAGTACGCATGCCTAAAACTCCTAATGAATATATATGTTGTTTACAAGCGTTCTTATTTCTATATTTGTGCTCGTTTTAAAATCAGGCTTTGCGTTGTGCTTTATAAAGACAAAATGCAACGTTACAAAATATAGAAAATAATGCATTATATTATTATAATGCATTATTATAGAGTCAATTTCCTTGTAATTGCACAGTATGTTAGATTAAAGCCTATTATTGTAACTATCAATACATTTATCTTGTTTGTTGTTTGCATGTTGACTTAACTGGAAGCACTGTAATATGAAACATGAGTGAAATAAGAAACCCTTTGACTATAAAAGCATGGTCTAGTGAATATGACCACTCATGCAACACTGGTTAGTTTTGCCCCCGAGCAGCAGGTGTGGTTTACAGTGAACGTTTCAGGTGTGGCCACATCATGACATAATTGGCTGCATATTAATGAATGCTAACGTTCTGTGTGATATTATGTTGACATGAACCACCTACACTGACAAACATAACCAGCAATTGTTTAGCGGCTTCTTTCCTCGGGCGATGACTCCAATCAACACATTGATTACACATTATATTGACCTTCGGGACATTTTTGTCTTTTTCAGTTTTGTTTTTTTCAATCATTTTGGCTGCGTTAATGCCAACAGCATAAGTTTTGCAAAAGGTGTGTATTTTTGGGGGAATTTTTACATTTCAACCTCATAATACATCTATAATGCACCATGTACACAAAATAGTCACACTCGGGACCTTCAGGACAAAAATACCCACATTGAAACCCATTAAAACTGTAATATTTGATCCCAGTGCCATTAAAGCATACAATTGTGAATTCTATGATATTATGCTTTCATTATGGAGCCCTGGCTTCAAAATTTAGATGTTTAATATTTTCCACCAGATGGCGCCATTTTTAACATGTTTCGACTATGGAGCAAATACAAACTTTTCCCCTATTTTCTTTTTGCTGTATTATAGAGCAATGTAGGACAACTGAATAAATGATGCAGATAAAATAGTGTGTGTGTGTGTGTGTGTGTGTGTGTGTGTGTGTGTGTGGGTATGTATGTCAGAGTGTGTTTTGTATGTGTGAATTGAGAGATTTGTGTGTGTGGGTGTTAAAAAAACAACAGTGGCATTATATAAACAAACTGGCATTTAAAGGGTTAAAAGCCTGAAAATAAATGAATATTTGGTAGTTATAATCAGGACTGATGTTGGCTAAAAAATCAGTCAGTGAAAGTGGAAAATAATATTAATATATAATATTTTTATGGCAGTTTTTTGACATTTTCCAGACATTTTTGGTCCTGAGTTTTTATCTTAAATCTCACAATGCACAAAAAAATAATAATGCATCAAAATCAGTGATGTTGCTAATCATTGACATATCTCAGACTGTGATAATAAAAAAATAAAAAATTCCCCTTAGCGTTTAGTATATGGAAAATAATACATTTTTTGTGTTTATTTCATAAAAGTAGAAGTAAAATTACTAACATAAATAATTACTTGAGTAAGAGTAAGTACTCAAGTAGTGAGTAACTAGTTACTTTCACAAATTACATAATAGACGTTTACTCCCCTATTTTCCATTACATAATAAATTTTTATACAGTTTATACAGGATGTATACAGTTAATCCGCCTGAAGTAGCTGCGATAGTTTCCAGTACCCCCACTTTACCCGAGTACCGAGTTTGATGCTGCAGCAGTGATTGAGTGACAGTCTGTGACAGCAGCACGCGCAGCTGTGTGAATTTAAAATTAAACCCAGTAATATAACGACAGGAACAGCACAATTGTAAAGTAAAAAATGCCATTAGAAATTTACTTGTGTGAGAGTAAAATGTACCCACTTTTAAACCTACTCTAAGTATTTTTTTAAGTAAATGTAGCGTGTTACTACCCACCTCTGCATATCACTTCTGAAGACATGGATTAAACCACTGGAGTCGTATGGATTACTTCTATGCTGCATTTATGTGCTTTTTGCAGCTTCAAAATTTTAATCACCATTGACTTGCATTGCATGGACCAACAGAGTTGAAATATTCTACTAAAAATCTACGTCTGGGATGGCATGAGGGGGTGAGTAAATGATAAGAGAATTTTCATTTTTAGGTGCACTGTCCCTTTAAGATTTCAAACACTTTTTTTTGATGGCGCCAAATGTGAGTAAAATTTCCTTCAGTCTCATCAGTGAGTGGAAGCTGCTAGTAAAGATTGTGTTTTATCTCATTGGCAGGTTGGTAGATAAACCCACGTCCACTCTTTTAGATTAAAAGTTTCAGATGTTCAGGAAAATTTTATAATAATAATAAAACACCAGTGATATCTTGTACAACGGTAGATGCATGAACCGTACACGACACGTGACATAGCTAGTAGCTGTTTAGTTTATGCTGATTTAGTGATTTTTATGTTGCTTATATGCTGGTTTATACTGATTTGGTGTTGTTTTGAGGCTGGTTACCACTGGTTTATGCTGGCTGGTACTGATTTGATGTTTAAGTTGCATAGTAATGCCATATATATATATTCTATAAGTATTGTTTATGTGTGTTTTCAACATTTCTAACAGCTTAAAAACACGTACTGTGAATGAGAAATCACCATGCAGCATGAGGAACATCTCAAAACACTCATGAACTTCCATGAAGAGAGAGATCATCTGCTAGAAGTGAGTCTGTTCCGTTCTTCTTGACTCAGTGTGTCTCTATTGAGTTATATCATGGGCGTCGGTTTATTTTAAAAAAGTGGTGGGGACTTTTTTGGGGGGGTGGGACATTCATATTTTGATGAAAATGTGAGGTATAGTCACTTGCGGTGTGTTCACACTTGTAGTTTGTTCTTGGGCCTCTTGGTCCGGACCAGAAAAGAAAATGATATATTTAGTCTTGGTTCGCTTGGCGTTCTCACTAGCATTTTGTAATACTGAACCTAAAGATATGAAACAAAAGGCATCAGGACACAACCAAGTCACAACCTGATTGGACAGCTTTTATGACATATATTTTGCAGATGACAGAATTTGCCGAACATCGGAAATAATGCTGCTGCTGGGCTAATTGCGCTCGTTGGATTTATATATGTGTATATATGGTGGTATTTTTAACAGCTGAGATCAAACGAAGCGTTAATAAAATGTGTTAAAGAGGCAAAATGGCGACAGGAATTCCTCCGTTGTGCACACAAATGAAGATATGCTGCAAGGACGTCTGACAGGCGGTTCTGACGCCTGTCCCGAACTGTAATGGGCAACAGCTCCTATGATGAGAAGAACCAGGTGTGCTTGAGGTCAGTATTAGGCAAATTACTTCCTGTTTTTGGTCCGTTTAGACGTCTTTGGTCCATGTTGCGTTCATCTATCAATCGAACCGCACCAGAGTTAGTTTGGTACACACCAAGGTTCGGATGGCAGCGTTCACACTTGTTCAGATGAACCTCACTAAGGGTGTGTTCACACTTGGCAGGTTTGGTTAGATTAAAACGAACTCTGGTGCGATTGAATAGTAGGTCTCGGTCCACTTCCAAACGAAATCTGGTGCAGTTTGATTGATCTATGAACGCAACATGGACCAAAGACGTCTTATCGGACCAAAAACAGGAAGTTATTTGGCTAATACTGACCTCAAGCATACCTGGTTCTTCTCATCATAGGAGCTGTTGCCCATTACAGTTCGCGACAGGCTTCGATGGTTCTCAGCTGGTAAAAATACCACCATATATACATATATAAATGCAACGAGCGCAATTAGCCCAGCAGCAGCATTATTTTGGATGATTGGCAAGTTCCGTCAAAAATGATACATCATAAAATCTGTCCAATCAGGACGTTACTTTTCCCTGATGCCTTTGGCTTTGTGTGAACGCACCCTAACAGAACAATCGCACCAGTGTTCGTTTAAATCGAACCAAACCAAGTGTGAACGCACCCTAACAGAACAATCGCACCAGTGTTCGTTTAAATCGAACCAAACCAAGTGTGAACGCACCCTTAAAGTCAGACATTTGACAATCAGCATAGAGTCAGATCCACATCATAGCAAGAACCACCCACTTAATGCGTTTTCAGACCTGTAGACCATTTGCATTGTTCCGAAACGGGGACTAAATGTTTACAATGTTGCATTTTCTTCTTGGTTTGGTTCGCTTTCACAAGGCAACATTTCAAAACGGACCAAAACCATATCAGTAAAAGTCACATGTGAGCAAGCTGTCCCCTTATTGGTCACTACGTTTGTTCGTTGTTCCAGTAATTAGCTCATCCATTGTACACCTTAAAATTATAAGCTTTTAAAAGAAAGTCACCCATTATAAAACTAATTGAACAATTATGAAACGATTAGTCAATGTTGTCAAAGCAACCTTTATTTATAGCGCACGTTTAAAAACAACAGAAGTTGACCCAAAGTGCTTTGCAGATCAAACAAACAAAATACATAAAAATAGATCATATGTTTTTAAAGAAGATTTTAATATGGCTAATGATGAAGCTGAACTCGCATGGAAAGGGAGAATATTCCACGGATTATGTCCTATCACTGAAAAGGCACGTTCAGCCTTAGATCTATAGCGGCAACAAGGGACCTTCAATAGAAGTTGATGAAGACCTGAGTGCTCTGGTGGGGGAGTAAGGGTGTAGAAGGTCACTGATTATATTGGGGCGCGAGACCAGATAATGCCTTGTAGACAAAAATCTGAATTTTAAAATTGACCTGAATGTCACTGGAAGCCAGTGTAGACATGCTAAAACCGGTGGGAAAAGCTACCCTTGACAACAGCACTGATCTGCTAGTTGAAAAGTAATGATTAGTCTAAAATCACCCCAAGACTCCTCACATGATCTTCTACATTCGACGACTGAGGACATAACTGGGCAACCAGGCCAGGTATGGAGGAACCTAAAATCAGAACTGCGGTTTTGCTTTCATTTAATTGTAGGAAATTGTTTGCCAGCCAACAGAAGCTGTTTAGGGTGTTCTCAGATGTTCAATTCTTGTCTACACTCACTGGGAAATAAAATTGGGAATCATTAGCAGAACGATAGGTAGATAAGATATGCTGCACTTATGAAACATTGAGCTCAGAGGAAGCGTATATGGTGAAAATAACAAGGGTCCTAAGACTGACCCTTGAGGGACACCACACTGTAATTGAGCCGAAGTAGAAGGAAAAATGACCTAAATTTACAGAGAACGTCCTTACTTTGAGATCACCTGGATGCCAACCATACATTCTAGATGATTGAGGAGAATATTATGGTCGATAGTTCGAATGCGGAACTGAAATCTAATAAAACTAAGATGACAGGTGAGCCTGAATCCATGGAACAACTCCTTGCTAATAAGCCGTTAATTATAGCTGTCACACTGAAACTGATAGTCACGAAAACCTCTTTGAGAAGGCGTGGTAAAAGTATGTTCATCTTGTTTCTGGAACACTTCATCTTGGAGACTACATCTGCTAACTGTGCTGATGTAACTGTTTGAAAGTGAGTCATGGAGATGGACAAGGAAGGAATTAGTGGTTGTTCAAATTGTGAAGATACAACCGCACCTTTAATATACTCAATTTTGTGACAAAAGAAGTTTAAAAAGGTTTCACAGTTCTCTTGGGTGGTGTCCAGAAAAGCATTTATAGTAGGGTTTAAAAGAGAAACAATAGTTTTGAACAATACTTAGATTTCGTTGTCAAATAGTCGTAGAATAGATGTCCAGATGCACTCGATACTTTCTAAATGACTTCAACTGATGTAGATCGCAAAGTATGAGGGAATTATAAAGCAATAATGAGTAAATACAGAAACACTCTCGTGGTGGAGTAAGCAGAGCTGGAGCTCTTTAAAGGAAACACCCAGACGTTACAGCTTTAATGCAGTTATATTTAATATAATATGCATTATTGCTTTATCAAAGTTCAAATAATATGGAAGCAGATCATGTAAATAACTACAAACCCCGAAACTGGCATTTCTCTGTGCGGTCAGCGGCTCTTCTTTGAGTTGAATGTCCCAATCTGAGGCGTAGAGATTGAAACTGCAGCTGATGCACACTCTGTCAGGGGATGCTCGTCGCTCGAGCACGCGCGCTTGGCGCAGCTAGATTATAACGTGATGGCTCGCGACTTATTGAATCAAAATGTGTCACTGTGCGTTTCTTATCGTATTCAGTTGTGCGCGGATGGTGCTGAGAATAGCGTGAAGCTTCGACACGCACTACGTCTCCGCGGTAACGCGCTCAACAAGTCACGTGATAAGATGCATGATGCATGTTCCCTGAAATAGATCCACTTTGCTCCTTCTGTAATGCTGTAGATGAATCTGCCCCGCACCTTTTTTGGGAATGTGTCCACGCTGTAGTATTTTGGAGAAAATGTTGTTTGTTTGTACGTACCTCTATTTTAACTAGTTTTTCATTGCTTTATAAAGACGTTTTATTTGGTTTTCACAGTTTTGATCATTTAAAAAGTTAATATTTATTAATGATTAATCTGTTTATTTTTCTTGCCAATTTTTTTTATACATAAGTGTAAATTTATGTCTATAAAGCCCCTTTATGTCTGATATAGCCACGCCCCTTATTTCCAAAGCAATGCACCGATACCGTTGAAACCGACACCAAGCATGTTCCCCACTGCTGGAAAACCAAACATTAGCAAAACGGTGCCTTCAAACGACAAATTATAAATCAGAAGATGCTATTAAGCCTCAATAATTCACTGCAACGACAACTCTCAATAAGATTGACTGGCAGAAAGCGCCAGAGACCGCGGCACACGCAATTTTTGTTTGCCGTTTATGGAGTTTAGCGCTGTTACAGAGACTGGTGAAATATCTCATGATACTTTATTTCACTAATATCTTTCAGGGAGTAACCATAAAATAAATCGCTTAAAGCACCTTTTAACCTCTTAAATTCTGGGGCATTTTTGGGGTGCCGCCTGCAATTGTTCACACTCAACTTTAAAAGCTCACCATTCACACATACTGTGGACTAATTGCCAAAAATGTGTCAAATTTTTTCAGAAACCCCCCCCAAATTAGAAAAAGACTCCCAATTATTCATAAATAAGTTTACAATCTTATGGTAAATGTATATAAAAACAATTATATATATATTTTTTGTTGTTGTCCTACATTTGTAAACATGTAATTCTGGTTCTGTTCACTCCACCTCCCTCCATAAAATCTTATTTTATTTCACCATGTGACAAAATAATTGATCATTTATCACCTGCCATCACAAAATGTTGATCTGAAATGTAGGTGGCGCTCTAATGCATTTTATCCCTCACAGATGTGCTCGTCCATAGACATTCAGTCTAATTTTTAGTTCATGCACCACCCCCATTGGTTTATCAAATATATCGGCCTCTGAGTGGACTACAAGCTCAATCTAGGTGTCATTAGAAAGCCAAGATCCTCCCCTTTTTATCATCAGTAGTCGAAACATATATTTCCTTCTGGATGGCATATTTTGTTCTGGATATCAAAGATATAATATTGGATTATTCAGTCAGACAAGCTCGCAGACAAATAAAAATGTCTCATATTTTAGAAAATTGCCTACGGTAAAAGTAGATATTACATTTGTTGCTATTTGGGGCTTACAGCAGCAGTTATTGGCGCATTAAACAGACGTTTGCATTTGATGTCTTACAGATATCATATTTCACTGTGATTCTTTTGAAAGTCTTTCGAACTGTGATATTAGTGCGACAAAATAAACAAATGTGCAGTCGCATTCCTGAGATTGAGCACTTTCATTTGATATCTAACTTGCCTATTTCAGTGCTATTTAAATTACTTTTATATTCGTATTAATATTTGTACCACATAACCACTAGGTGGCGCTGATTTTCGACAAATGATTTCGGGCTTTATTTTGTTATTTTGTGTAACTTGAATGCAGAAGTGATGGTTACTTATGAAAAGCTTTCAAACGATACCACAAATGCCACATTTAACTGTCTTTTATTTCCTTTTTGGGGCTTGGCAGTAAAAATCACTATTCAAAGTATGGAAAATTTTGTGTTGCATTTAAAATAAATGATAATACAAGCTTAGAATGACATGAGGGTGAGTAAATGAAAGGATTTTCATTATTGCGTGATCTATCCCTTACACTTTTTGCAAACTTTAGTTCGTTTAGTCACATTTTAATCATTATTCTGCATATTTTTCCACACAGCGAGAAGTCTGGACTCATAATATGCTTGCGTATGTCAGTCTGTCTCGATGTGCTTGGAGAAACGGGAATGCTGGGAATCTTAATTAAGTTTAGGTAGTAAGTGTAGTCTATAAAAGGGCTTATTCTCTCCAACTCAACCAATCAGAATCGCCAACACCGAAATGCAGTCGATGTGAAGTCCACTGACAATGTTAGTCAAGTCAAAAACGTAGTTTAGTTTTTCATGGTTAAAGAGGGAGGATAAAAGCATCTTCAGAACTGAAGCTTGAACATTGAAATCCCTAAAAGCCTCTTCAAATCCAGAAATATTCTGTGTAGGAGTTCCGCTTGCCTGGAGTCAGTCGGGTTACATCCCTAAAAATAGTACTGCAGGCACTCTGGCTGTTTAAAGTGAGCCATCGCTCAGAATCCACCATGATATAAACATGTTTTTGGTGTATACACTGCAGGGTATTCATGTTTCATGCTTGCCTTTGATGTTTTTAAACACTGCAGTACCAAAGGTAAAACTCCTGTCAATCGGAGTGTTGTTCTTCAGTTGTGCGGTGAAGTCTTCCTTCCCTGGAGGATCCAGTATGTGCCCTGCTGCCAACCCTGCAGCCATTTAAAGTAAATTATGTGTGTTTGCGTGCTGTGAATGCTCTACTCTTTCAAACACGTATCGCAACACTTACAGACAGACATCAGAAATGCAACAATTCTTTCAGAGGCGATACGCTTGTAGGCCTAAATGTGGGGCTAAAATACATTGCATTTTCTGACATTGGAGATATTGGGCACTTTGTGTGTTTGTGTATTAAAAGGCAGCGCATTTATTAATTTTCACTGTGCATTTGTTTACTTTGTTAGGATTTACACATTTGGGTTTGCGATGGTTGTGGCCGCAACACAAGGGCAACTAATTTTTTAGTCCAAAGTGCCAGAATGTCCAGCATAACTGTGGATTCGATACAGTTAGAGATTTCAACAAACCCCTTAAATGACATTTAAATTAGGGGTGTCTTTTTTTTTTCTTTTTTTTTTAGTTTTTGCGATTTAGTGCAATTAATTAGGCTATATGAAAAATAATGCATACAATATATGTAACTGATTTATCGGAATTATAATATTTATTATATATTGTATTTTTTGTCATTTCAATTATTATATACTTCGGGATGCACCGACATGAAAATCTTTGGCCGATACCGAATTTAACAAAAACCTATTGGCTGATACCGATATTTTGCCATTTATCTTATTTTGTCATCCGATCACTGTTTTGCTTAGCAATTATGTTTTAAAAATGCACAAAAAGGTGCCAAGACTTTTTAATTGTTCTAACAATTATTATTGTTGTTTGCATTGAACTTGGATTGGATCAGTTGAACACATGACAGGCCAAGAGAGCCACAATGAAAGATTAATGGAAGAGGAAAAAAGGAAGATAACTAAACATTAAAGCATGATGGTTGATGTGGGAAAAAAGGTTATTATGTACATCTAAAACATTTTTGCACTTCTGTTTTTGCAGTTCTAAACAACAAATCTCACATTTTACGTTTTTGTACTGTATATAATAGAACACCACAAATTCACATTATACAAACATGTTATGTTGGGCAATTCCACGTAAATGTCAAGCACATCATGGGGGGAAAAAAGTTACCAATGGAACAAAACACATTTTTAAATTCTATAGTGGTGTAAAGCATAATGGAAAATGTCATCCAGACCGCTAGAGGGCGCTGCTTGCTCACACAATGCTGACTGAAGCGCTGATTGCAGTCTGTTTTTTTTTTAATCGCAGCCTTTCAAGCTTTCGTAATGTACATGACCATATTCTGATTTCAATCCTAATCAATCATGCAGCCTTCATGGATAACATATCAATGTCTCAGAAGTCAAAGACTGCTGGTTTCAAAGTGTTTTAGATGGTTGCTGCTTTCACATCTATTTTCCTAATTAATGTGATAATGCGAAATAATAATAATAATAATAATGTAATATTACATGTTAGGAGTGTCAACCCTTCTATATTCTCTTGCTGTCATTATTTCTGGATTGTGCATTTGAATTCAGAGTTTTTGCAAAGTGTGTTAATAATTATAAATGAACCATTGTTTTTCATATCTGCGTTTTCAAGCTTAAAACCGATATGCCGATGGTTTTAATTTGGTCAAGAATCGTCCGATAAATATCGTCGGCCAATACATCATTGCATCCCCATATGTACTACATTATCTTTTGTGTGGGGGTCTTTCTCAGTAAATAATGTTATGTGTTAAATTGTGATTAATTTTCAGTCACATTATTTAATTTGCCTAATTTAAATAAAAAAATTAAATGTCAAATTTCAGAGTGTAACTCGTCCTGCATTGTCTTGAATGATACCTCAAATTGTGGAATTTTTATTTATATTGATTTAATTTTTTTAGGTGTGCTATTACTTTTATAAGACTCACGATTTTTCCTGCCAGACACTAGGCCTAGTTAGATTAATATGTACACGTCGGATCAATATGTCCAACAGTATGTGCACGTCAACCATCAGACCTTAATGTCCACCATGACTACTCTGGGCATCACAGGAACTCTACTTGACTGGTTAAGTCCTATTTCTCAGGTAGGTCCTTCAAGGTGGCCTGGAGAGGTGAGGTATCCAAGTCATTTCTGGTACTTACAGGGGTACCACAGGGTTCAGTGCTTGGGCCACTTATCTTCTCTATATACACAACGTCACTGGGACCCCTCATCCAGTCACATGGTTTCTCTTATGGTGCGTTCACATACTAAGTGAATAAAATTTTTGCTTTGCTCGCACGAGTTTGACCGCTGGAGCTGTTCGCATACAATATGAAGCTTGCGCAAGACAGGAGGAGGGGCTTCTATGACAACTTCTCTTTCCGCCATCAACCATGGCCGATATCACAACGACTGCTGCTCTGTATCTGTTGTGGAAGTTCCAGATACGTCGGAAAACCAAATGCCGTCGTGTTTGGGTGCATATTTTTATCACGATTTCTTCTGCTACTACATCAGGTTGTCAGTGACATCCGGACAATCTCAATGCTGATAGGCTTTCGCGAAAACGCGTCATGCGGATATTTCGCTCGAGTTGAAAAATTTCAACTCGCGCGAACACACGAATGAAGCGATTTTCGCTCTTTGCATTGACTTTGTATGTAATCGTACCAAGCGAAACGCTCTTCGCGTTGTATGTGAACGCACCATTACCACTGCTAAGCCAATGACGCGCAACTCTACTTTCCAGCCTTTCCAGCCCAATGACACCACAGTGACTGCTCGAATCTCTGGCCTGGATGATGGAACACCACCTGCAACTCAACCCAGCCAAGACCGAACTCATTGTCTTTCCAGCCAACCTTAATGTTGAACACATCGTCATTGTTCAGCTGGGTACAACTACAGTAACGCCTTCCAAAACAGTCAGATTTCTCTAGGGGTAACCATCGAAAACCAACTCAATTTCACAGACCATATCTCAAAGATGGCACGATCATGTAGATTTACACATTTACACTATATCAGGAGGTTAAGACCTTTCGTATCTGAACATGCCACACAACTTCTTGTTCAGTCACTTGTCATCTCTAGACTGGACTACTGTAACGCTCTCATTGCAGGCCTTCCTGCATGTGCAGTTAAACCCCTGCAAATGATCCAGAACGCAGCAGCACATCTGGTCTTTAATGAACCAAAGGGAGCGCATGTTACACCACTCTTTGTTTTTCATCACTGGCTGCCTGTTGATGCACGTTGCAAATTCAAGGCTCTGATTCTGGCATACAGAACAGTCACTGGGTCTGCTCCAACATACCTAAAATCCTTTCTCCAGAGCTACACTCCAACCAGAATCATGCAGTCTGCTAATGATCTGCGCCTTGTACCACTTTCCCAGACTTTTGGTTTCATCATACCACGCTGGTGGAATGACTCACTCTCGGTCTTCAAGAAGCGGCTGAAACATCTTTTCCATGAGCACATTCTTGTTGCACTTTAATCTGTTTTGAATACTATCCTGATGCTAGTGAAACATTAAGAGGAATCGCTTATTATGTATGATTCCTCTTCTGTAAGTCGCTTTGGATAAATGCGTCTGCCAAATGCATACATATAAATGTCTGCAAATTACCTGCACGTGTTATTTTTTAACTGATTGACACTTTATTATCAGATTTCTCAAAAATGTTAATTAGCGAGGTTTTTTTGTAATGAGCTGCTTTTTTTTTTTTAGTTTATATAAATTTCACTTAATTACTAAGAGCTACTGGTATAAGAATGCAATTTGGTAGAGCAGCCATTTAAAATACGACTTTGTTGTGAAACA
>JAVLUX010000013.1:44155000-44217500 GCA_032164185.1 Moxostoma hubbsi
GAAAGCAATATGAGCTATCCAACTGTTTACTATGTACAATATTTTTCTATAATGTAATTTGAGCTGCTTCACTTTCATATAATTTTTTGTTATTTTATAACTAATATATATATATATTTACTCCCCTTTTTTCTTCCCAATTTGGAATGGCCAATTCCTAATGCGCTCCAAGTCCTTGTGGTGGCGTAGTGACTCAATCCGGGTGGCGGAGGATGAATCTCAGTTGCCTCCACGTCTGAAACTCTCAGTTTGCGCATCTTATCACTTGACTTGTTGAGCGGGTTACCGCAGAGACATGGCGTGTGTGGAGGATTCATGCTTATCTCCGCGGCATCCATACACAACTCGCCACATGCCCCACCGAGAGCGAGAACCACATTATAGCGACCACGAGGAGGTTACCCCATGTGACTCTACCCTCCCTAGCAACCGGGCCAGTTTGGTTGCTTAGGAGACCTGGCTGGAGTCTGGAGACCTTGGTTTCATATTGAGTTTAAAACCTTTTTTTACCATGTACTGAATGGAAAGGGAGTTTTAAAGAGTGCTTCCTGTCATATTTTCTGGTGTGTCATTGCTCCGGAAGGCTGTTTGTTAGATAACAGATGTGTTTCTCATGGATAACAGACAGGTGTGTAGTGTGTGTGTGTGTGTGTGTGTGTGTGTGGGAGTCTCTCTGTTCATTGTTTGCGATCTTAATGAGTCGTGGGATTTAATCTAATCTAACATTTGGCTGCTCCTGGTTGTGAATAGGTTTATTATGCAGCGGATGCAAGTGCAGAAGTGGCATGCCAGTTTGGTGGCAAAATGAGGCGCTTTTGTGTGTGTGTGTGTGTGTGTGTGTGTGCGTTTGTACTGTCACTTTTACCGTTTTCATTGCAATGTTTTCAAAAACCGGTTGAAAAGTAATACAAATATCTTTCCTGGTGAATTCAAAGGTTTCAACTAAAAAATTTAATATTGAAATATTTCTAATCTGAAATATTAGCCACAGAGTGTTAAAGATTTGCTTTTGATGTTGATAATATGACTGATAATGGCTGATGACGTCATTAAGCAGATGTACTTCTAATGTTTACCCACATGAGGGCAGTAGATCCCTGCAAACTTGACTGTTTACTTTTAATATTTACCTCTTTATTGAATTTTTTTCAAGACATCAACATATATTTAATGAATGTATTAGTTGATTTTTAGGGGTTCAAGCACAAAGTGCTGAAAAACTATTGTTTTTTTGAGGATGTTTATTATTAGTATTATTATTCTGCCCTGGAACTGATTGTGCAGACCGTACCGTAAGGCCTAGAGATATGACATTTGGTGGAATGGTAGTACTCCAGCCGACTACACATGCGCATAGACTCGTCCCGATCGGCCAATGGGGGGCACTACAGTGATCAAAAGAAGAAAATCATACATTTTGGTCATAACTCCTCTTTTGCCTTTCGCTCAATCGGAACCAAACCACTGCAAAAAGATTCTCAAGATTTAACTTAAAGTTTTAACTTTTGATTGAACGTTGTGATGACACCAAAACGTAAGAAGTTGGCGTGGCCACTTTTACTTAAACGGCTATAACTCTTGAACACACTGAGATATTTTCACCAAATTTTTAACACTTATGTACAGCCGTGACCAAAAGTATTGGCAGTGACATACATTTTGTGTTTCGCAAAGTTTTCTGCATCAGTTGTTGAGGTGTTGATTCACATTGTTTCTAGATTATTGTGCAGAGTGATCAGATGCATTTAAAATAATTGCAAAAAGCGTCATTGGCCAAAAAACTTTAAACTTTGTCACAAAAAGCCAAATTTCACAGTTTTTTGGCCCTGGCACAAAATGACCAGCTAACATAATTTCACTAATTATATCATTAGCACCTGGGAAAGTGTGAACGAGTACTAGTCAGGTGACATCACTCTATCATTCTGATTGGATTATAAGAGCAGACCGTTTGCTATAAAAGGAGGGAAGAAGTGCTTCCATTGTGCTCCTGTTAGCAATGGTTACTTCTAAAGAAAGACGTGCAGCCATCATCGCTTTGCATCAAAATGGCCTCACATGCAAGGAAATCGCTGCAAAGAATATTGCACCTGAAAGAACCATTTACCAGATCATCATGAACTTCAAGGAGAGGTTCAACTGCAGTGAATATGGCATCAGGATGTCCCAGAGTGTCCATCAGGCGCCAGGACTGTTTCCTGAGGATTCAGCTATGGATTCGTGTCACCACCCGTGCAGAGCTTGCCCAGTATTGGCAGCAGGTTGCGTGAGTGCATGCACACGCACTGTGAGGTGAAGACTTTTGGACAATGGCCTTGTGTCAAGAAGGGCAGCAAAGAAGCCACTTCTCTCCAAGAAAAACATCAAGGACAGACTGAAATTCTGCAGGAAGTACAAGGATTGGACAGCAGAAGACAAATTTATTTCCCCTTCCGACTGTTTGGGACATCTGGAAAATCGATAGTCCGGAGAAGAAAAGGTGAACGCTACCATGAGTCCTGTGTCATGCCAACAGTGAAGCATCCTGTGACCATCCATGTGTGGAGTTGCTTTTCATCACAGGGAGTGGGCTCGCTCACAATCCTGCACAAAAACACTGCTATGAATAAAGAATGGTATCAAAACGTCCTACAAGAGCAACTTCTCCCAACGACCCAGGAGCAATTTGGTGATGATCTGTGCATTTCAAAACAAAACATGGTGAGCCTATTTGACTCTTGGCCCAAAAGGTCTGGGCAAAATCTACAGAAACATTATTAAGATACTATGATAGACCTCCTTATTCTGAACAACTTCTCCTGAAGAACCATTGGTCTTAATCAAATTGTTTATTAAATATTTCAGATTCAGCAAACTAGTCCTAGGTTTTTCACTCAACCACAACCAAAACCTGTACAGGAAGAATCTGTGGACTGCCTAGATCAATAATGATCCAAACAATTTTGAACTTTTTATGGGCGTGGCCTAGTTTACCCAAAAGAGTCCATGTGAGGAGTCTCGTGGCATCTCGCGTTCACCGGAACAAACATGCGACTCCGTATCTCGTCTGCTCAATCAAATATGTTTATCATGTCAGACTTGACGTCGGTGACATCATCAAACAACATTGGCACATGTTTTGTGACCAAACATCATTGACATCAGACCTGATGACTGGTCCTGACACAAAGCTATCATATGACTTCTCCTTTAAAAACTTCAGCAGACTTCTAGCTTTGAGGCATATCACTGTAAATACTGCTTGATTTTTGTTGACTGATATGAGACTCAAATTATCTTCCTGTCTTGTAGGCCACCGAGGGGCCTGATCCACTAAACTTCGGTGACTCTAACGTCCTTTCATCCAGAGAAGAGCAGCTGCAGTACCTGCGATGGAAGAAAGAACGCGAGGAGATCGACAGAGAGCGCGTCGCCCGACACAAAAACGCCAAAGGCCAGTGGAGAAGAGCCTGGGACCTGGACAAGACCGATCTGATGTAAGACAGAAGCGCGCGCTTGTAATGCATGCTTGATTTCTGTTCTGACACAAGTGTACCCGGATTTACTTTGGCTTTGTAGGTGTTGTTGTGAATGTTCCCTTTGCATGTTTAATAATCTCTTATATAAATCACAGCTGTTTAAATCTTAACGGAGTCGTTCTTGTCTGTCTTTTGCTGCCTAGACTGACAACCATCAGTGTTTGGTTTCATAACTGAAGTCTTTAGTACTACTTTTTTCCTCTTTTATTACATTATTGACCTTCTAATGCTCAAGTTTAACATCAACATGAAATCTAAATTTACCAGCAATGTGTGTTACTTTCTTTCAGAGGTAGACAAAATATATTGGTTTTACCGATTAATCGATGCATATGGTCTCCGTGTTTCTCTCTGGCCTCTGGATTTCACCGATATATTGATTTTTACCAATTAATTGTTGCTTTTGGAACTATCGGTTATTGGCAAAAATGTATATGATAGATTATGTTCCTCCGTGTTTCTCTCTGGCCTCTAGAAGTGAAATAAAAACGGTCACTGACAGACAATATTCATCCAAATTTGATTCTCACTTCAATGCTAATTTGGATCGTAATTTGAATGGTTTTCTGTCTTGTTCATATTTCCGCATTATGCTTAAAATCTTTTTTAAAAACATTTTTTTCTTGTTATAATTGGGATTTTGGTTTAAAATAAAAAGCATCTGGGATTGTATTAATCTTGGACTCTTGTAGCTTCTATGGTATGTGCCTGACATAGTAAGGAAAGGATTTCGGACGATTCATCGTTTTTTGGAATTTCCACCACCTTAGTTTTCGGTTTTGGCCAAATCCACTATTGTTCGACCTCTATTCATAACAAGGCCAAGAACATTTTTTTAACATTCCGTTAATCGATTTTAAAAACTATCGGCCAATTAATCGGTTATCGGCTCCCCCCCACCACCTTAATTATCAGTATCGGTAAAACCCGCTATCGGTCGCAAGTTCCTGCTTGGGTAGTTTCCACAGATAAATACGCTAGTCTTAATCACTCATCAAAACGGGATAACTATTTTTCCTTTTTACGTTAATAAAATGGGTTGTCAGTGTTGACCTTTTGACCTTTTAGCTGAAGAACACATCAGTGGTCAGGATGAATCAATTAAAGGTCCTTGTTTACATTCAGATGACTATAAAACCCCTGTAGATGTCAAACGGCTAAAAGCGTCTTTGCCAAATTGTGCATCGTCTCATGTTTGATTTCTCAGTGTAGTCGGTGCTTCTAAATGGTTTGAGAGGAGCTATTTATGGTTATATCTTCATTACTTCATTAACTCATGATGCATGAATTACTCCGATATACATCACTGAACAGAATTAGGATTAAAGGTCATTTTAAAATCAGTTTGTGCTTGTATCATGCGTTCAAATGACTGGAAAAGATCAAGTGTGTTTTCTGATATATAATGAAAATCATTTCAATATGAGATCGAATGCTTATGTGTAATACTTGAATCAAGTGTGTTCAATATAACTTAAGCTCAATCCGCTGTATTTGTGGCATAATGTTGGTTACCACAAAAAAAAAAGGAGCAAAAATGGCAGTTCCAGTGAGGCGTGGAAATTCAATGGAAACAAATGGGGGCCAGTTTATAAATGTCAAAATACACACATAGCCTGAAGTCAGATATTGTTTGTGATAAAATCAGGGATTTTCCACTTTTACGGCATTTACCAGATTACAGCGTAAACTGGCGTTACAGCGTTATGACAATGAAGGTGTAAAATTGGCTATAACTTTACAAACATTTGGTTAGTAAGTGATTTTATTGCCCTTAAAATCATATTATTTACATCTTGTGTGGCTGTACTTTTAAAACAGTGAGTATTTGAATGTTTACGGATTTTTGGCCCCATTGACTTCCATTGTAAGTGTCTCATTGGAACACATTTTTTATTATTATTATTATTATTATTATTATTATATATATATTTTGATAATCAAGGATGAGACAAAAGCGATTTTTGGTGGTAAGGCCGCAAATGCTGTTGGATAAATTCAACGTTCGAGATGCTTAAGAGTTTCTTCTGGGATAAATGAGCCTCCCCTGTGAGCAGTATTTACTCAATGGGACAGGAGGTTATTTTTAGGGTCGTTTGAATGCCTTGCCTTATTTGGGAGGATTTGTGAACACTCGAGATCGTCCCCAACAGCAGGACGTTTCAGAACGTTTAGTGGGAGCAGATCAGGAGGAGAAAACACTCCATATAAGAATGATTTGTTCATTATTGATGTGCTGTTTGACTTCTACTGTAATATATTCCTACTGTAGATTATCTGCACAGATCGGAGTGTTACAGCATAATCCTGAATTTCCAAATGTATTTAGTCACTAAGCAAAGAATGGGAATTATAAAGGGACACCAAAGCACCTTAAAAGTATCAGAAAAGAAACCTGTGATGTACAGCTGCCAAGCAATAGACCAGCATCAACCAGCCTGTTTTTGTTTTTATCTACTAATTATCTGCTAACACAGAGAGCTTGTTTTGCGTGTCTTGATCACGGGATTCATGTGATGATGACTCTGTGTTCATGTGTGGCTGGTGTGTGTTTTTCAACACACTATCTGTAGGTTTTCTGAAAAACCACATGGAGGAACAGACAGAGAAACACACAACAGAGGTGAGCAAATGATTTAAAAATATATATTTAGACTTAAACTCCATTACTGGTGACAGAAATATAAATCGTGGAGCCGATAGAGTATGCAAGTTATTATTATTATTAATTATTATTATTATTATTATTATTATTTTAATGTGCCGCTTTCTACGGAAGCCCTGAACCACACTGTGAAATAATAATTCACACTGAAATTTGTTTTAGGCGTCTAAGTGCCTTCCTGAGCCTGTTTCCTACAAATAATTTTTTCCATCTAAAAATTTCTCTCTGAAAAAAAAAATAAAATAAAAAATTCTCTAAAAAAAAATAAAAAAATGTTTTTTTTATTTTTTTCTCAAATTTGTATATTTTTTGCTCTGTAAAATTTTTTCACTTTTTTTATTTTTTTCTCAAGAGGCAACATGACTACTTGCTAGCAATTAGCTAGTACACATACTAGCTAACAATTAGCATGCAGTACCAACTTCCGCCACTAAACTTTTTGAGAGGAATTTTTTTATTTTGGAGAGAAATAAAAAGACAATTCTCAAATGTTTGGAGAATTAAAAAAAAAAATATATATGTATATAGATAGATATATAGATTTTTTTTTTTTTTAGAAAATAAACATTTTAAAGAGGAAAAAAGGTTTAGATAGAAAAAATATCTGCAGGACATTGGCTCAGGAAGGCTCTGACACCTAAAATTTTATTTTTATTTAATTTTTTATATTGAACAGATTTTCAGATGCATATGTGTATGTATACATTTCACAGTGGCTTATGAGAGTTAATTATGTTTTATTATCAGGAGTTGTAAATGCCAGAAGAGGAAAAATGAGCTCCGAAGGATCCAGACCAATGGCAGACAGGGGGCGGGGCGGTAGGAGTGTTCGGCAAACCTGTTTAAAAACAGTCAATGTTTTTGCAATTGAATTTAGCGCTATTAAAATGACATACTTCAGCTTTAAGTGCCACTTAGTTATATATATATATAACATGAGATGAGGTTTGAGATCCACTGACATTTACTACTAGCTTCACGTTTTGTTAGATTGCCCTTTTAACACTCACTAAATGTGCTGATTTTCACTCTAATATTCATTGTTATTCCATTTTATTACACGTTTCCAATATGTATATCTCATTACCGAAACACCCCTACCAATTTCACACTTGTGTGTGTGTGTGTGTGTTTCTGATTAAACCAAAAACAGTTTATGTGTAACATTTGATATAAATGGATACATTATCAGAATTGGCATTTAATAATTGTTAAAAGTGTCTTGGCTGTGCAAATCTATAAGGTATTGTGTGTTTCGGGAATTATTTAAGTTGCGGTAATGAGAATTTAATTCCCAATTCACAGTTAAATACCATAACATTTGATTAGATTATTGCATCCCACTCTTTGGCAAATCATTATTTATGCACGTTAGTGGCTGTTAATATAAATATGAACGCATTTAATTATTCATTTTAATCATGTTTTTTTAATTAAACAACACTTATGTCTAAGTCATCACATATATTACTGCTACTTTTGCTGTTAAAGCATCATTTTCTGTTCTGATGTGTGTTCTGAAAAGCGCTTTACAAATAACAGTCACTTTTAACCTAGATAACCATTAATTATATATATATATTCCCCTTTTTTCTCCCAATTTGGAATACCCAATTCCCAATGTGCTCTAAGTCGTCGTGGTGGCGTAGTGACTCAATCCGGGTGGTGGAGGATGAATCTCAGTTGACTCCGCGTCTATCCGCATCCTATCACGTGGCTTGTTGAGTGCGTTGCCATGGAGACATAGCACATGTGGAGGCTTCACGCCATCCACAGCGGCATCCACGCACCACTCGCCACACGCCCCACCGAGAACGAACCACATTATAGTGACCACGAGGAGATTACCCCATGTGACTCTACCCTCCCTAGCAACCGGGCCAATATGGTTGCTAAGGAGACCAGACTGGAGTCACTCAGCACACCCTGGGTTCAAACTCGCGACTCCAGGTGTGATAGTCAACGTCAGTACTCGCTGGGATACCCAGGCCCGAATTTTAGAAGTTCCCCTGTATAGTTTACAGCATTAGCGGAGAAATATTTTATTTTATATTTCCGCAAAATGGACAATGTAACCGAAAAATACCCTTTTGTCTCGATATTGTATCGATAGTGTTGATACCCAGCCCTAATTTTATTTAAGTGATGTTTGGACCGTCAAATAAACTATTTTTTATTTACTATTGGGTCTTGAGTGCAACATACCTTACTTTTACTTACTTATTCAATTTTTTATTAATTATTTCAACATTTATTATTCCTAATTTGGAGCTGGAAGCGTTAAAAATTCTGTAAAATATTCAAACTAAAACATTAATTCTTTGTATTCTGTATGTGCAAGATGGAGCACGTGTATATTGTGTTAAATTGTTCAAATAGAAATTAATATTGCATTGCATTTTATATAGAAGTCCTCACTGCTGTGGTTCAAGCTCAGTTTCATGAGAAATACCCGAATTTATGCAATTTAAGTTTATAAATGTTATATCAAGGATTAGCTCGAATGCATCAAAAACTGATACTGTAAAAATAATTACTTTAATTTTGAGTCTCGAGGTGTTACTCTGGAAATGTGTGATTTCGGGTTTGTACTAAGATCTGCTGGATATTATTAAGGATGACATCATAAATAAAATAACAAGATCACATTCTGTATTATGCTTTATGGTTTTTGTCATCAAGCACGGGACAGGAAGTGTAAGAGTATTCCAGGGATGGGCAGTCAAGCGAAGGGTAAAGACCGCCTGACGGGTCGAGTCACAAGGTGAGGTGATCCACCAGGTTCATTAATGGCTAATTGGCATGCATCGTTTCCTGAATCATTTCACATTCTGACACATTTCCACCTCAGATCTGTTGATGGGAAATACTTTCGGTTATGTGCTTTTCCACCCAAGTTTCGACAATAATGTCTGCATTAATATACAGTAAATATTTGATCCTTTTTGCTTCATAGATGTGATGCTGAAGAACAGGAAGAGCAATTACAGGTTGGACTTGTACAAGATCTTTCAGTTTTGAGGCTCGTTTATGATCTTAATGATTTGTTTGTCATTTCTGCTAGGTTTATCTAGAGAGCGGTCTGCAAGAGTTCCTGGAGGAACTAGATACGCTCTGTGGTCCCGAGGTGGAAAACATGAACTCCGACACCGAAAACCAAGAGGATGTTCAGAACACAGAGCTCCGTGCATCTGAAGAGTCCTTCAAAACGCGGGAAACCATTAGTGTTGTGAGCTCTGACCGGTCGGAAGACAGGAAGGGACATATATCCGTCGAAATGTCCCATTCAGAGACGTCCTGTCGTAGGGCCTCAGGGAAAAGGGTACGATTTTCGGAAGAACTCATTGACGGAGCTAAAGAGAACATCTCCAACAGTGTTACTACAGGAACCAAGACCAGCGTGAGAAAAACACACGAGTGGGGTACGAGCGGCTCCACGGGGGAAAATGACAAACAAATGTTGACTCAAAATGAGGATGATCGTGAATGTGTCCAGGAGGTGATGACTGTTGAAGGTCCCGAAGTGAAGCGAACCTCTCCAGAACAGGAATTCTGTGAGAAGAAACTTCCAGAACTACATCCTGCAACTAAAGCGACTGAAAATGAAGACTGTGAAGCGTCTTGTCCCAGATCCAGTTCAGCAGATGGTTGTGTTTCAGTAGAATCGGGTCAGAACCGGCCTGTTGAACACACCAAGAACTGCTCTTCAAGAGGAAACGGTAAGAACATCTGATTATCCAGACTGACTCTGTTGATCATATGACAACGTGTAGTTGAAGATAGAAGATTGTGTAATTTGCAATTATATTGCATTTAATTCCAAGTATTTAAGTTGTGGCGCCGTAGTGGGCTAAAGGACAGAACTGGTAAGCAGAAGGTTGCTGGTTCAATCACCAATGGTGGTTCAGTTACCACCATTGGGTCCTTGAGCAAAGCACTTAAACTCTAGATTGTCCCTTTTATAAGTGCACTGTAAGTGTAAGTCGCCAAATATGTAAATTAATTGGGCGGCTGTGGCTCAGGTGGTAGAGCGGGTCAGCTACTAATCACAGGGTTGGTGGTTCGATTCCCGGCCCACATGACTCCACATGCCGAAGTGTCCTTGGGCAAGACACTGAACCCCAAGTTGCTCCCAATGGCAGTCTAGCGCCTTGCATGGCAACTCTGCCGCCATTGGTGTGTGTGTGTGTGTGTGTGTGTGTGAATGGGTGAATGAGACGCAGTGTAAAGCGCTTTGAATACCGCTAAGGTTAAACAGGCGCTATATAAGTGCATTTACCAATCTAAGGGTGTAAATACTGAACTGTATAAATGATGTCATAATTAACATGGCTCATCCAATCTTAATTTAGACCCAGAACTAGGGGTGGGTGATATGACCAAAATCTTATATCATGATATGAATCATTTTGTATCACAATAGCAATAAATATCATGATATAGTACCTTATTTCTGGAAAATCAATAAAAACAAAATTGTTGTTAATTAACCGTAGTTTAATGCCTATTTTGGATAATTCAGTCAGTGGATTAAATGGGTTTAAATCATTTTTTCTTTGTTTGGAACTAGACAAACATAAAAACTCAACTTGGTTTTACATAATGCTAAATTTCACATTATGCCACATTCAGTGGCGGCTGGTTGTTTTCAAAAGAGGGAACTCGAGTATTGTTGGGCAACTTAAGTTTGTTCTCTTATTTATATTTTTTGCAAGAAATGGTCCATTTTGATTTGTGATTTCTCCAAAATTAAGTTAACAACATTAGCAGTGTCTGCCATGTTAGTGAACTTACTGAAGGACTTCTGATTTCCTCCCGATTGCCCAATTCCCAATGCGCTCCAAGTCCTCGTAGGGCTGTCAAATAAAAATTTGAATTACGAATATTCTTCAAATTTTACCAAAAAAAATGCACATTCGATTTAAGTGTGTCAGGATGCGTGCGAGATATGACGATGACGTAGCTGACGCGGTTTGCTTTTGTTAGCCTACACCGTTCGGCCCATTAGATGCGGCACGGCTGCGTTGATGATTTGAAAAATGGCTGAAAAAGAGAGTGAGGACTCGCAGTCCACATTTAGGAAATTATATTTGACCTGTGAACGATTATTTAAAGCGTTATGCACTTTAAACGAAGTCGTGTCATTTAATTTCAATAATAAATGCGACGCTTGATTTTGATTATATTTGCTCATTGCGCCCTCTTGTGGGCTTAGGAGACAATACAGTACTTTTTTTTCCCCTCTAACATAAAGTTGTCTTTATAATTCGAATATAAATGCCATTTTGACCGCCTTAAGTCCTCGTGGTGGCGTAGTGACTCAATCCGGGTGGCGGAGGACGAATCTCAGTTGCCCCCGTGTCTGAGACTGTCAATTCGTGCAACTTATCATGTGACTTGTTGAGCGTGTGAGCGCGTGTGGAGGCTTCACGCTATTCTCCGCGACATCCACGCACAACTCACCACACGCCCCACCGAGAGCGAGAACCACATTATAGCGACCACGAGGAGGTTACCCCATGTGACTCTACCCTCCCTAGCAACCGGCCCAATTTGGTTGCTAAGGAGACCTGACTGGAGTCACTCAGCACGCCCTGGATTCAAACTCGTGACTCCAGCGGTGGTAGTGAGCGTCAATACTCGCCGAGATACCCAGGCCTCGCCAAAACACTTTTAAGAGCAGGCGTTCCCAGGTATGTGGAGGCAGGTGGCATGGGCATGGGCATCAAAGCCATTTCAGCCCTCGTTACATCAGATATTACACTTAATCTGTGGCAGCATTTTATGCTGAAATTATGCAGCATTTTTATAGCTAAAAAATGAGCTATAGTTTCGTTTATTTTATTTTTTAAATATATTTTTGTCTTTTTGCGGTTTGCAATGTAAAAAATTGTAAATAAAAAAAGAGAGCTCGATTGGCCAATCGGAATTGTGTATTCTTGCCGTGTAATAACGTAATGTAACGTTTTAGCATTTAAAGCAAGTCTCTTGCAGTCTGAGCTAGCATACACAGCAGGGATCTGTGACTTTTATGATCTGTGTTGTTTCACTGAGGTCATGTGTGTGTGTGTGTGTGTGTGTGTGTGTGTGTGTGTGTTTTGCCTCACAGATAATCTGATTGACTCTCTGTCTTGAGTCTGGAGTCTAGAGACCCTCTTCCAGACCACAACACCAGCACTGATATGGTGAGTGTGTAACGGTGGTTTGAAGTGAGAGTGAGTCTCTCTCCTCTCATTTCACCAGCAGAATTAAGTGTCCCACCTCACAGAGCTCATCGCCCACTGAAACTCCGTTAGAGAGCTCCACACACTCCCTCAAGTGCCACTATACTAAATATCAGGCTGCATGTTCATGCTTTAATGTAGAGTTCGGTTACATCTGTTTTAGAGTGTAGGAACTCAATCCTACTTACATTTAGTCTTTTATGTGGTGAAAAAGTCAGGAGTTAAAATAACCAGCTAGAATTCATTCAAACGGAAATGAGCGAGAGCGCTGCTATACGGTAACAAGCTGGGTGGGGGGGGGGGGGGGGGGTCACATATATATAATGGTCCTCTTTTGTCCTTTAAAATAGTAAAGGCACGGGCGATTCTGGGTATCTCAGCGAGTATTGATGCTAACTATCACCCCTGGAGTCGCGAGTTTGAATCCAGGGCGTGCTGAGTGACTCCAGTCAGGTCTCCTTAGCAACCAAATTGGCCCGGTTGCTAGGGAGGGTAGAGTCACATGGGGTAACCAAATTGGCCTGGCTCCTAGGGAGGGTAGAGTCACATGGGTAACCAAATTGTCCCGGTTGCTAGGGAGGGTAGAGTCACATGGGTAACCAAATTGTCCCGGTTGCTAGGGAGGGTAGAGTCACATGGGGTAACCTCCTCGTGGTCGCTATAATGTGGTTCTCGCTCTCGGTGGGGCGTGTGGTGAGTTGTGCGTGGATGCCGCGGAGAATGGCGTGAAGCCTCCACACGTGCTACGTCTCCACGGTAACGCGCTCAACAAGCCACATGATAAGATGCGCGGATTGACGGTCTCAGATGCGGAGGCAACTGAGATTCGTCCCCTGCCATCCGGATTGAGTCACTACGCCACTACGAGGACTTGGAGCACATTGGGAATTGGACTGGAGTCACTCAGCACGCCCTGGGATTCGAACTAGTGTAGGGGGGTGACCTGTCCCCCTCAATGTATATTGTGGTTACGCCCCTGATTAAAATGACACACAAGAACTAAAATAACTTTAGTATCTTTTGGTGTAATCTATGGTCCTTTTTTTAAAGGATGGGCCTGAAAGAAGCCTACCAAATATATGCATTCTTAATGTGAACACATTTTTGATCTTATCGAACCAAAAATTAGCCAAAGGTGATTCATATTAATGATGATAAACTATTTTGTTTAGTTAAAATGTATTTAGATTTATGGCCGGGTCTGAGTGTGAGCTGTCTGATATCCTCAATATGACTAAGATCGAAATGATCATGGGGCACTTCGCCCACTGTACTAATGCTAAAACGATCAACGTCAACCTCCCCCCCCCCCCCATCCACCCCAAACAGACAAGTGCCCCACCTAAGATTGCGCCTGAGTAACGCCACTGTTTAGATGCATTTAAAATATCTCTCTCTCTCTCTTTTTCCCCATCCAGGCAAGAGAGAGATTGGGAACGTTGTTTAGATGGAAACTGACGTCTGGAGCGACACTTCATGCACTGAAACCAAAACAAACGAAAAAAGAACGAAAATAGCATTTGCCTTATTTTTGACTCCCATTTAGAGGCTTTTTGTTTCTGGAGGAGCAAAGTCACTATTCGGACTTTTTAAACTACAGTATTTAAATTATATTTTTAATATGGGAAAAGTTTGAACGTTGTGTAATTTATTGAAGGCTGAATGTTGACTGATGGTAAACTCGGTATGTGAGATTTTATTACCATTTTTAGTTTTAATTTGTATTTTTCGAAAGTTCACATGCATGGTTAACGTATGTTAATTAGCACTTTATTTTAAATGAATGTTACATTTGATCTGAAATGCAGAACCATTTATTTGATTGTATTATCAGATTAAATCTTTCAATCTGATCTTTTGCTATGCAGAATCCTTTAAAAAAAAAATAAAAAAATAAGTATTTAAAAAAATATTTCTGTATAAATCTGGTAGTTTACGAAGTAGATTTAATTTGTAATTGTTATTGTTTGGTTGCGACTATAACATGTCATTGTGCTTCAACACTTCAGTATTTAAGAGTCGAAATGATTTGGGCTTTTGCTCGTGTTGCGACGACACTTAAGCATTTAATGTTTAAAGTGAGTTTGATTTTTGTATTTTACTGTCACTTTAATTAAGCATTTTGTGTTCATTCAGTTTTTAAATGAAAATGAAATGTTCATATTAAAAAGAAAAATCAACATTAAAAAAACTTTACCAGCCAAATGATGTGATGCTTCAACTTTTTCCATGTAACAAATTATTTTCTAACCTTTTGTAAGATTAAAAGAGTAGTTCAACCAGAAATGTAAATTCAGTCATTGTTTACTCACCCCTGTGTTGTTGTAACCCTATATGACTTTCTTTTTCTGAACACAAAGGGAGAAATTATTTATTATTTATATAAAATAAAAAAAATTGTGTTCAGAAAAAATAAGGCTGGGCATAGAAATGCATCAATTCGACTACAAACTCTTCAGACATGTTTAGTAAGTTCTGTTCTCTGTTTTGTGTGCAGTTGTGTTCTGTTGTCTCTATCGCTGTTTTTAGATAAACACAATTAATTTTCGCTTGAACGCCCCCATGTCGTGAGGGGTCTGTGTGAACTGTTGCTCTCGTGTCCTATCATGAACACACACAGGAGATCAACAGTGAACATTTACACTAAATAACACATTATATTTCAGTTTCTCATCAAATCTTATCGTACACTTTCATAACAATCATGAGCTCATGAATAATTAATTAGACTTCTGAATGATACTTTTGTGACCTTTTGTCACAGCTTGAAGAGGTGGTCACCATAAACTGCCATTGTGTGACATCACTGAGCACAACATTTATTCACTATTTCTCCCAAGAAAGTCATATAGTGTTACAACAACACTGGGGTGAGTAAACAATGACTGAATTTACATTTTTGGCTGAACTATTCATCTTCTTTTGAGAAATGTAGTTTTTAATGAACTAAAATGACATAAAATACCTTTTAATGTAAACAAAAAATATAGATTTTTGCCTATTTTTTAAGATTTATGCATTTCAATTTCATAACAAATATTTCCATAAAATAGTACAATATTAAGGGTTATTTTTTATTATTATAGATTACTCAATTTGATGGAAATTGCTATGAAATTGAATTTTTTTAAAGGGATAGTTCAGAAATCTACTTTTTGTTTTTCTATCTATAGACTTTATTTTGCATCGCATTAATATTTGTTCAAATCTGTATTACATTTAAGTACCAGACGTCTTTAAGTGACAGGATGTGGTAGAATTCTGTACACCACAAAATGCTCATACAGTGGACAAGTAACGGGCCCCTTAAAACCTCAATTGGTAAAACTGGGAATGACTGAACATCATGTGACTCAAAGCACGGACAAAAATAACTTTCAACAAACTGCATTTTTGCAAATATATAGGCGTATACATTCAGCTACATCACTTTTAGAAGATCAATTAAAATCTGACATTTGAATAACTGTCAATTGATATAGTAACATGTATGTTACCCCTTATTTAATTGATACAATCCTAATATCATGACTGCTTTCTAAAGATGGCTTTCTTAGTTGTAGTGCGAGAGTGCATGAACTTAAAGGGATAGGTCACCCAAAAATGTAAATTCTGTCATCATTTACTCACCCTCAAGTTGTTCCAAACCTGTACACATTTCTTTGTTGTGCTGAACACAAAGGAAGATATTTTGAAGTATGTTTGTAACCAAACAGTTGTGCGGCACCATTGACTTCCATAGTAGGAAAAAAATATATTTTTGAATGGTTTCTGTGTTCCTCATTGGCTTCCACTCCTTGTGTTCCCTGGTTAAAATGACCGACCCGTTTAAATGGTTAATGAATCTCACATAATCCATATTATCACTAGATATTGCATTTGAGCTTTTTTCAACTTGATTTGTAGTCACGAGAACAGGTTTTGTACCTCTTTTTGAAATTTATTGAAAAAAGGCCTAAATTACCTCCGCTAATGCAACACAGATTTTGCATTTTTTTAAAAACAAAGCAATTTTTAATAATATCTTTACTATTAAATTCCATATATACAACATTCTGTCCACTACTTTGTTTTTAATGTTTAACCAAAAAATTTTTTTACTCTTGTAATTTGTAAAAAAATGGCAGAAAGTCACATTTGTGGTGTTCCCGGTCAAAAATGACTGTCCTATTAAATCCTTTAACGTCGTGTGTATCAAATGTGATACACAATGTTTGACGGCTCCTGTTTCACTCGAGCCAAACAACCTGTGGTATTTCATTTTCATGTGTTTATGGCACCATCTAGTGGTTATTTGAGGAAAAAGTGGTTTCAATGTTTATATCGATCTATTTAAAATCTTGGAGGCTCATATATTGGGATAAATGACAGCTTATTTTAATAAAGTAATAGTGAATGTAATGGTTATAATGTTACTGATATTTTAAAATGAGTATTTGCTGAATATAAGCAGCTTGTACTTGATTAAAATGTTAAATATATTTTTATTGTTAACCTGCTTTGATATCCATGGGTCAAATATGGTACATAAAAAAACTAGCATTTTGTATTTATTTTTTTTATTATAAAAAAATAATAATTCTAGTTTGCCTAATGGCACTAAAAACTGTTTGTCAAAAATGTGAATTTTCTGACAGTTGTTTAATATTCCAGGCTTTACAGGGTTAAAATGTGTGTGTGTGTGTGTGTGTATATATATATATATATATATATATATATATATATATATATATATATATATATATATATATATATCATTTTCACTTGATGTTGCATTAGATCTGTTCGTTAACTTGATTTCTAGTCATTTCAACATTTTTTTTTTTGAACTTCTTTTTGGGAACATATTTTATAGTAAGTTTTATTTACCTGACCCCCCCCCCCCCCCCCCACACACACACACACCCTTTATTGATCATTTATTGATTGTTTTGATTATATAAAATGTTGGGGTTTTTTGGTTTTTTTTTTACAAAATGTTCTCTGCTAAAATAAAACAATTATTATTTTAATGTTGTTGATATTTAACAATGAATTTTGCTTTGACAGATATATGCCTGTAGTGTTACTAGTCAAAAAATTATGACATACAAGAAAGAACATCGGAAGCACATATGCACATACATGTGTGTCATCTAATGGTTGGAAAGGCTCCTGAACACTATTTTATTCTTTTTTTTTTTTTGTAACAGCATCCGTTAATTTCTAATGGCCGGACATTTATTTAATTTTTTTTATCTCCTTTTTCTCCCAATGTTGGAATGCCCAATTCCCATTACTTAGTAGGTCCTCGTGGTGGTGCGGTTACTCACCTCAATCCGGACTGCAGAGAACGAGTCTCAGTTGCGTCCGCTTCTGAGACCATCAATCCGCGCATCTGATCACGTGACTTGTTGTGCATGACACCGCGGAGACTCACAGCATGTGGAGACTCATGCTACTCTCCACGATCCACACACAACACACCACACGCCCCATTGAGAGAACCACTAATCACCACCACGAGGAGGTTACCCCATGTGACTCTACCCTCCCTAGCAACCGGGCCAATTTGGTTGCTTAGGAGACCTGACTGGAGTAACTCGGCACACATGGCTGGGCATTTCTTACCGGGAACACCACCGATGTGAGTGTGTATGAGTGTGTACACATGTCTGAGGACCTTATTTGTGCAAGTAAACATGCACCTATGTGCTCATCAGATGGTTGGAAATGCTCCTGAACACTTAAAAATATTTTTTTTAGCCCCGCCCATTAATTTCCAATGGGACGGTCATTTTTGATCAGTGACGCAACAAGTGTAACAAAGTGAAATAAAACCAATACAACTTAAAGGAAATGGTCCAAATTGTTTTTGTGTGTTTTCAGACACCATATGTGAACAGTCACAAAATTGTATTTCAATTGGATTAAGTACAACAAAAAATAATAAATCGCCCGGGTCAAAATGACCGGAACAGAACATGGTGCGAGTGATATTAAAACAACATCTTGTGTTGTTTTGAATGTGGCAACCTGCTCGCTGATCTCTGTGTGTCATGGAAGATCTTTTGGGATTAGTGTCTTATTATTTTAAAGGCGTCCCATTGGACGGTTGCTGTGGAAATCTCTCCCTCTTCTCTTCCGACAGTGTGTCCTCTTCTGTTACTCTTTTAATTACCCTTTTCTATCAGGCATGCTCGGGGACGGCATCATCCTCAGGGACCCAATGATGAGGCTCCAGTCACATGACTCCCATGATGTATGTGATACATCATACATGATCAAAATAATTTTAAAATTTTACTTTAATGTATTACAGTAATAAAGAGACTTTCTGGCTTTATAGAGAGAGAATCTTTATAGAGTAGAACTGTCGATTGTAAGGAAGTGACATCCTTATTTCTTTATAACAACATTAACAGTTAAAGGCGACTTCATTAAGAGGCCCTGATGCTTATCGCTCCAGTTATTCTAGAAATAGGCCAAAAAGCCTGAAATCCACTTAGTTCTAGTGCCAGAAATAAGTGCAGATTTGGGCTCGTCCGGCCGAGCGTGCTGCACTGCGGTGGAAAATGGCTCGCAGGTCTCTCGGCACATGTTTGATTACATCATGTGCACCTACAGCCGTTAATGCAACGCCACTGCAGAGAAAGAGAGTGAGATGCTGCTGTTCTTGAGCACTGATGGGGAAATAAGGGCCAGTTTTTGGGGGAGTGATGGGATACTACACTGTATGGGTTGAGTTACAGCGCTCTTGAACTGCAGTGGCTCTCTCCATTTCTCTTAACCTCCATTTTCTTGATTAATGATGCATCTACACCCAGCCTGGCTGATGTTAATTGTGAAAAAGCCACTGTAGTTCATGCACAGTTAAATACTAATGTTAATGTTTGTTTACAGTGGAGTTCAGGGCACAAATGCCACTAAAAGCAACAAAAATGCCCCCACAATTCAACTTTAAACCCACCTGCCTAGTATTGTGCAGGTCCCCCTCGTGCTCCCAAAACGGCGCCAACTTGCATCTCAGAACAGCATTCAGAGATTATATTATTCGCATCACAGTTGTACAGAGCGGTTATCTGAGTTACCGTAGACTCAGTTCGAACCAGTCTGACCATTCTCTGTTGAACTCTCTCATCAATCAGGCATTTCCGTCCACAAAACTGCCGATCGCTGGATGTTTTTGGCACCATTCGGAGTAAATTCTAGAGACTGGTGTGTGTGTGTGTGTGTGTGTGTGTGTGTGTGTGTGTGTGTGTGTGTGTGTGTGTGTGTGTGAAAATCCCAGAAATACTCAAACCAGCCTGTCTGGCACCAACAATCATGCCGTGGTCAATCACTGAGATCATAATTTTTTCCCCATTCTGATGGTTGATGTGAACATTAACTGAAGCTCCTGACCCGTATCTGCATTAATGTATGCACTGCACTGCTGGCACACGATTGGCTGATTAGATAATCACATGCATGATTGTTGGTGCCAGACGGGCTGGTTTGAGTATTTCTGGGATTTTCACTCACAACAGTCTCTATAATTCACATCACCGATCCTCCAACAAATTTCACAGTGGGTGCAAGACACCATCACTTGAAGGCCTCTTCAGGTCTCCGTCTAACCAGGTGACCAGGTGGAGGATCGGTGATGATCTGGGGGTGCTTCAGCAAGGCTGGAATCGGGCAGATTCGTCTTTGTGAGGGACGCGTGAATCAAGCCACGTATAATGTTATCCTGGAATAAAACATGCTTCCTTCTGCTCTGACGATGTTCCCCAACTCTGAGGATTGGGTTTTCCCAGCAGGACAATTGAGATGCCACACAGCCAGATCAATCAAGGTGTGGATGGAGGACTGCTGGATCAAGACCCTGTCATGGTCTGCCCAATCTCTATAGGATCAAGAGGAAGATGGATTGCCACAAGCCATCAAACAAAGCCGAGCTGCTTGAATTGGGGGTGGCCGTGGCCACCATGGACCGAAGCCTGGCCACCCCATTGGCATTGCCCCATACCCCATGGGACGGCCCACAGTGCACGTGTAAGATTAGCCAAATATTTAGAGTCTGGAGTTTGTTCAGATCAGTAAAAGTGATGCATGCTTGCCGTGGCATACACGACTAAAACTGGATCTCAAATGGAAATTGCGCAATAGTTGGAAACGCTAAAGCGGGCACAGACGGATGAGTTTAAAGTGTGTTTCAATCGAAAAGTCAACATTGATTTGTACCTACACTGTTGCTAAATCAATTCTCTCTTCTGTCACAGAACATGTACAATCAAAGACCACCGCCGGGACAACTTGTTTACCGCTAGTAGCTACATGACCTGGAGGTCAAAGGTATACAGTGGACATCAACAGGATTTTAGGGTTTATTTAGTGGGACAAAAATCACTTACTGTTGCTCATACTTTGGGTTAGTGATTAAACTCCTCATCCTCATCACGCACTGTTTGTGCTACAGGCACGAATGATACCTCAAATCATGTGGCTTGTCTTAAATGGTTAAACGGTGGAAGAAATCCCATAGATTACATTAAAGGAGGGACTCGAGACATATCTAGAGACAGTAAGCCACCATAACAGTCATGATGAGATTCTGCACTACAAAAAAACAATTTATTATAGTGTAGTTTTGCTATAGTTTCCTCCGAAGCAGTGATTTATGCAATTGTAATGCAAACACTTTTGTGTGTGAGTTGCATAAATTCCACTATAATATTTTCTTGCATCTTCTGTATCATTTGTGGCATAATGTTGATTAGCATAAAGTCATTTTGTCTCATCCCTCCTTTATTGAGCAAAAAAGAAGCAAAAATCTGGGTTACAGTGAGTCATCTGGGGCCAGTGTTAAATGATAAAAACTCACTGTTTCAAAGGTATAGCCAAATGATGTAAACAATATGCGTGTTAACATGATTTTACCGTGATACCGCGATGTAATCCTGATTTAGACAACTTTGAAACTCAAATAATACACAAGTTTTAACAGAAGAATTCATGTAAGTGCTTTTATATTATTATAAGCGTCACATTTCTGCATTTAAAGGGACAGTTCACCCAAAAATTCTCTTATTTACTCACCCTTGTGCCATTCCAGATGTGTGACTTTCTTTCGTCTGCTGAGCAGAAATGGAGATTTTTAGGTCTCTGTTGGTCCACACAATGCAAGTGGATGGTGACTAGAACTTTGAAGCATCAAAAAGCACATAAAGGCAGCATAAAAGTAATCCATAAGACTCCATTAGACTTGTTTAATCCATGTCTTCCGAAGCAACATGATAGCTGTGGATGAGACACAGTTCAATATTTAAGTCATTTTTACTATAAATATCCACTTTCATATTTGCAATGTGAAAGTGAAAGTGGAGATTTATAGTAAAGGATTCAAATATCAATCTGTTTTTCAACCAAAGTGATTGCGTCACTTCATGAGACATCTGTTAAACCATATGTAGTCATATGGATTATTTTATATGTGATTTTGACGCTTCATAGTTCTGGTCACCATCCACTTGCATTGTATGGACCTACAGAGCGGAGATATTCTTCTAAAAAAAATCTCCATTTGTGTTCTGCAGATGAAAGAAAGTCATACACATCTGGGATGGCATGAGGGCGAGTAAGTGATGAGAGAATTTTCATTTTGGGGTGAACTGTCCCTTTAAACCCTCAAAAATGGGTCCCCATTGACTTCCATTGTAAGTGCAGCACTGTAACCCACATTTTTGCCTTTTTAAAGACAAAGAGGGACGTAGCGGTTATCAACAGAGGTCAACATAAAGCACGATTTGATGTTCGAATTAACCAGTACACTTGCCTTCACTAAGATCTACATCCTCATTGAATTACTCTGGCAGTGTGTTTATAATCTGGTCAAAGTGATTAATGTGCTGCCTGTTGTTGCTTATATAACATGAGTGCATGTGTTTACTAGGTGTCCTTAAACTACAGATATTTAGATTCATCCATAGCTTCATTTTTTGACCTTAATGCATTGCATATGATTATGTAATCCTAATGTGTATATTGCCACAAAACATGCAAGCTTTGCAGAATATTTTAACAAGAGAGTTTATTGTTTACCATTATGGCGGTGTACTCTACACCTATGGTGCATTATTGTAAAAATGACCTAGTGAGATTCTATCATATGCAGAGCATGTATGTGTGTATGTATGTATGTATGTATGTACATTACATTTACATGGATATTTGCACATACCTGAGCATCGACACAGGTTAGAATCCTGATTAACTGGTTTACAGGTTTAGTTGAAACTCATGCAAGCTTTTAGTGATTTAATCTGAAAAGCTTTGACTGTTTTCAACATATAATAATAATAATAATAATAATAATATTAATAATAATAAAGGCATTGTGCAGAATGATCAGTCTCTAGATGAATGTCTTCTTCAAGAACAGGCCTGCGGTCGGTGGATGCTCCAAAAATATCAAGGTAAAGCCCCGCAAATGTCCTCCAAGGATGCCAGATAAAGGCTAAACAAATAGGAGAGATTATATGTGAACATTTGGAAGGGTTGAACACTATTGGAGCCTCTCCATCCCTTCGCGCTCCGGGCATCGGCCGCTTTAAATCGGACACGCACTGTCCAACAAATTCGCTGCGCATTCACTGTCCGGAGGTCTTGATTAGTTCTTTCTTTTCGGGTTATTTCCATTTGAGACAAACCGAGTCTGTTGTTGCGCTCGAGAGGAAGCCTCGTCGGATGTTGCGCGCTCATCATGCTCTCCATCTGTGATGGGAAGCGTCAGATCTCTCTGCGCACGGGGTGCTTTTATATCGGAGTATCTGAGCGGATCCGTGGATTCAGAGTGCGCACTTTTGGAGAGGGATCTGGCTGTCCTTGACGCATTGGACACGGTCGCGTTGTTATTGGTCAGGTCTGCATGTGTGCCGTTGGTTTCTGTCCCGTTGGTGTTTGCGGTGCTGTTTACGGTGCTGTTGGTGGCTGGACACACCGGTTTTCCGGATTGCGCGCCGGTGGGTTTCCATATGAGGCTGTAATAGATGGCCAGTATGATCGCGGCGAGGGACACGGATAACACGTATGCAAACACGGTGGCCAGTCTGACCCACTTCTTATTGGTCTTCGCAGCCATCTTTGCCTTTTTATCGCCCGTGTAGGTGGCTGGTTTGCCCCTCTCCATGTTGGGCATGTAGTCCCTGTTCCTCTTGGCCCGGTTTTTCCCTCGATGCTCCACGACCCCGTCCGTCTTGGATGTTTTTTGATGGTCAGACCCTTGAAACCCGAGAAGACGCGCGGATCTGGCTGCTTTTTGGTTCGGATGGCTTCTGCTTTTGTGGTTAAATGGATTTGCTTTCGTCCATGGCGCTTGAAACGTCCTAAAAATCCATCAAGGTGGTGTTGCACCTCAACGTGAATGCTGCGGATGATTCTGGTGTTTTCCAGCATCCAGTGCAGCTTTTGTCCCCAAAGATTGCTGTGTTTCTGTTCCAAATGTCATGGGATGGATCACAGAGGGCTGAGAATGAGACTGATCATACTGTACACAGATCTCTGTGTGTGTGTGTGTGTGTGTGTGTGTGTGTGTGTGTGTGTGTGTGTGTGTGTGTCAAGTGAAGAAGAGGCTTGTTCAGCTAAAAATACAGAAGAGGAGGAGGCTCTTAAAGGGCCAGTACATATAAAGAGAGAACGCATGAATGTGCTGCTGTACAGTCTGGTAACACTTTATAATATCTTCATTAATTACTCATTTACATTATGCATAATAGATTTCATTATTGCATTTATATATATATATATATATATATATGTGTATATGTATACAATAATGATATAATGTATATTATTGTGTGTCATTATTGTATACATTACTATATATATATATATATATACATTAATGTGTGTATGTATGTATATATATATATATCTAAAAATTAATGTATACAATAATGATATATATTAATGTGTGTGTGTGTGTGTGTGTGTGTATATATATATATATATATATATATATATATATATATATATATATATATATATATATATATATATATATATATATATATATATATTATACATACACACACTAATATATCATTATTGTATACTATATACTATATATAACATATTAATGTGTGTATATATATATTAATGTATATATATTTTATATGTATTTTCATATATATATATATATATATATATATATATATATAGATTTTTTTTTAATGTATACAATAATGATATAATGTATATTAATGTGTGTACATGTATATATTTTAAAGTAAACAATAATGATATAATGTATATTAATGTGTATACGTGTATATATTTTAATGTATACAATAATTATATATATATGTTTTAATGTATACAATAATGATATATATATATATTAATGTATACAATAATTATGTATATATTTTAATGTATACAATAATGATATACATATATTTTACTCTTCATTCTATTGTCTGCTGAATTATTATATAAACAAATATATCAATATAATATAGACATATATTAGAATACATTTTATATTATATGCTAAAATATTTCATATGGATATATTTACAGTATTCGCATTGGTATTTCGCTTTGCATAAAAGTCTCTGCTCAATGATTAAAGCTAAAAATGATTTTAAATGCTCAATTTAGTTTCTTATTGATCATTAGTAGAACGGAGAATGGGCTATATAATATACATATACATTAAAATGAAGCATAGTTAAATATTTTTATATTGATTATATTTATTAATATTTAAAATTTTTAATCTTTCGTTTGTATATTTTAAATTTATTATGTGTTAGTCATCTAGAAAAAAATGTGTTGCTTGATTTAATAAAAGTGAAATAAAATGTATGTTAATGTTCATTAACTAATTAATAAGCATTATGTTATGTAATAATGTTTATTAATCACTTATTAAAAAATATATTATAGGGTTCCCAGATTTGTCTTTGGATGTATACAAAATAAAAGATCATGTGCTCTCCATATCTTTTGAATAGTGTGTTTTATTATCTAATGTAAATATATAGGACAATGTTTATCATCAAATATAAGGCTTTAAATTATTTTAATTTATTTACATTATTTATAGATCTATGTGAAATTAATATTCCCTTACATTATGCATTTTGACACTTTATGTCCACTTTATGCTTTTACGTTGTGCATTATTTATGTTCAATTGCTTAAGTATTTCCTCATTTGTAGATGAAAGCATCTGCTAATTGAATATATATTTTTAATGCATGTAAATGTATATTTGGTTGGACATGTAGCTGCATTAAGATATCATTTTTTATTATATGACAGTCTTAATTGATTGTGGTATTGCTGAACTAAACACAAAATAACAATAAATAATTAACCAGCTAATTCTGACATTTGGACAAATAACCTCTGTTATGTAAATGATTGTCCTGTAATTGCACAACATCACCCGAGTGTTGTTCAGACTGTCAGTTTGAGCTGTTGCTTTTTGGGGAGCCAATCAGATTTCTAGTCTTGCACTATGATTCCATGTCCTGATTGGCTGTGTGGCAGGAATAACTCATTCTGTGACATCCAGCACTGATGGTCACATCTGTGAGCTATTGAGCTAAGTGTTACCTTTATAGAACAGGTCAGACTGGAGTGATTAAATTGCGTATTTAAATGTGTATGTTTAATCTAATCAATCTCATTAGTGGCAAGAAAAAGTATGTGAACCCTTTGGAATTAGCTGTTTTTCTGCATTAATTGGTCATATAATGTGATCTCATCAAGTATAGACGAACACAATGTGCTTAAGCTAACAACACACAATTATAATCTTTCACGTGTTCATTGAACACACCCCATTAAACATTCACAGTGTGTGGAAAAAGTAAGTGAACCTCTAGACTAATGATGTCAACAAAAGCTAATTAGAGTCAGGCAAACCTGGCATCCAATCAATGAAACAAGATTGGAGGTGAGGGTTGGAGCTATTTTGTCGTATAAAAAGCACTCAAACATTCACAGTGTTGGTTGGAAAAAAAAGTTTGTGAACCCCTAGCCCTATGAAGTCAACACAAGCTAATTAGAGTCAGGCGTTGGCAAACCTGGCATCCAATCAATGAAACAAGATTGGAGGTGAGGGTTGGAGCTACTTTGTCTTATAAAAAGCACTCCAAAAGTTTGAGTTGACTTTTCACAAGAAGCATCTGCTGATGTGGACCATGCCTCACAAAAAAAGTTCAGAAGCTGAAAAGGTTTACAAAGTTATATTGAAGAGTTTAGATATGCATCTGTCCACAGTTAGACGAACTGTCTATAAATGGAGATGATTTAGTACTATAGGTACTCTCTCTAGAAGTGGCCGTTAGATATTCATCTGTCCACAGTTAGACAAACTGTCTATAAATGGAGATGATTTAGTACTATAGGTACTCTCACTAGAAGTGGCCGTTAGATATTCATCTGTCCACAGTTAGACAAACTGACTATAAATGGAGATGATTTAGTACTATAGGAACTCTCTCTAGAAGTGGCCGTTAGATATTCATCTGTCCACAGTTAGACAAACTGACTATAAATGGAGATGATTTAGTACTATAGGCACTCTCACTAGAAGTGGCCGTTAGATATTCATCTGTCCACAGTTAGACAAACTGTCTATAAATGGAGATGATTTAGTACTATAGGTACTCTCACTAGAAGTGGTCGTTAGATATTCATCTGTCCACAGTTAGACAAACTGTCTATAAATGGAGATGATTTAGTACTATAGGTACTCTCTCTAGAAGTGGCCGTTAGATATTCATCTGTCCACAGTTAGACAAACTGTCTATAAATGGAGATGATTTAGTACTATAGGTACTCTCACTAGAAGTTGCCGTTAAATATTCATCTGTCCACAGTGAGACAAACTGTCTATAAATGGAGATGATTTAGTACTATAGGTACTCTCTCTAGAAGTGGCCGTTAGATATTCATCTGACCACAGTTAGACAAACTGTCTATAAATGGAGATGATTTAGTACTATAGGTACTCTCTCTAGAAGTGGCCGTTAGATATTCATCTGACCACAGTTAGACAAACTATCTATAAATGGAGATGATTTAGTACTATAGGTACTCTCTCTAGAAGTGGCCGTTAGATTCATCTGTCCACAGTTAGACAAACTGTCTATAAATGGGGATGATTTAGTACTATAGGTACTCTCTGTAGAAGTGGCCGTTAGATATTCATCTGTCTATAAATGGAGATGATTTAGTACTATAGGTACTCTCTCTAGAAGTGGCCGTTAGATATTCATCTGTTCACAGTTAGACAAACTGTCTATAAATGGAGATGATTTAGTACTATAGGTACTCTCTCTAGAAGTGGCCGTTAGATATTCATCTGACCACAGTTAGACAAACTGACTATAAATGGAGGTGATTTGGTACTATAGGTACTCTCACTAGAAGTGGCTGTTAGATATTCATCTGTCCACAGTTAGACAAACTGACTATAAATGGAGATGATTTGGTACTATAGGTACTCTCTCTAGAAGTGGCCGTTAGATATTCATCTGACCACAGTTAGACAAACTGACTATAAATGGAGGTGATTTGGTACTATAGGTACTCTCTAGAAGTGGCCGTTAGATATTCATCTGTCCACAGTTAGACAAACTGACTATAAATGGAGATGATTTAGTACTATAGGTACTCTTTCTAGAAGTGGCCGTTAGATATTCATCTGTCCGCAGTTAGACAAACTGACTATAAATGGAGGTGATTTAGTACTATAGGTACTCTCACTAGAAGTGGCCGTTAGATATTCATCTGTCCACAGTTAGACAAACTGACTATAAATGGAGATGATTTGGTACTATAGGTACTCTCTCTAGAAGTGGCCGTTAGATATTCATCTGTCCACAGTTAGACAAACTGTCTATAAATGGAGATGATTTAGTACTATAGGTACTATCACTAGAAGTGGCCGTTAGATATTCATCTGTCCACAGTTAGACAAACTGACTATAAATGGAGGTGATTTGGTACTATAGGTACTCTCTAGAAGTGGCCGTTAGATATTCATCTGTCCACAGTTAGACAAACTGACTATAAATGGAGATGATTTAGTACTATAGGTACTCTCTCTAGAAGTGGCCGTTAGATATTCATCTGTCCGCAGTTAGACAAACTGACTATAAATGGAGGTGATTTAGTACTATAGGTACTCTCACTAGAAGTGGCCGTTAGATATTCATCTGTCCACAGTTAGACAAACTGACTATAAATGGAGATGATTTGGTACTATAGGTACTCTCTCTAGAAGTGGCCGTTAGATATTCATCTGTCCACAGTTAGACAAACGGTCTATAAATGGAGATGATTTAGTACTATAGGTACTCTCACTAGAAGTGGCCATTAGATATCCATCTGTCCACAGTTAGACAAACTGACTATAAATGGAGATGATTTAGTACTATAGGTACTCTCACTAGAAGTGGCCGTCCAGCCAAGATGACCCAAAGGGTACACCGCAGAATGATCAATGAGGTAAAAAAAAGAGTCCTAGAGTGACAGATAAAGACTTGAAGGAATTATTGGAACTGGTTATCATCTCTGTTCATGAGTCTACTATACAGAAAACATTAAACAGGTATGGTGTTCATGGCAGGACATCATGAAGGAAGCCGCTGCTTTCCAACAAAACATTTCTGCACACCTGAAGTTTGCCAAAGATCACCTTGACACTCCACAACACTACTGGGAGAAATGTTTTGTGGATTCATGACTTAGCTTGAATTGTTTGCGAAGTACACGCAGCACTACGTATGACGTAAAAAGGGAACCGCATACCAACATGAAAACATCCAAACAGTGAAGTACGGTGGAGGGAGCATCATGATTTGGGGCTGATTTGCTGCTTTGATGCCTGGACCGCTTGTCATCATAGAGTGACAAATGAATTCCCAAATTTATCAAGATATCCTACAGGATATTGTCAGGGTGGCAGTGTGCCAGCTGAAGCTCAGGAGAAGTTGGGTGATGCAGCAGGACAATGACCCTAAACATCAAAGTAAATCCACTACAGAATGGCTTCAAAAAAAAGAAAATCCCCCTTTTGGAGTGTCCCAGTCCGAGTCCAGACCTTAACCCAATAGAGATGCTGTGAAATGACCTCAAGAGAGACACCAGACATCCTAAGAATATGATCTGAAGCAGTTCTGTGAGGAAGATTGATCCAATATTCCTTCTGAACGTTGTGCAGGTTGAGTCCACCTCTACCGGGAAGGCTTGATTGAGGTTGCTGCCAAAGTAACCTCGACCAGTTATTAAATCCAAGAGTTCACTTACTTTTTCCACAGCACTGTGAATGTTTAATGGGGTGTGTTCAATGAACACATGAAAGATTATAATTGTGTGTGTGTTGTTATCTTTAACACATTGTGTTTGTCTATACTTGATGAGATCACATTTTATGATCAATTTCCACTTTATATGACTAGCTTAGATGTTTTAGTGTATCAATATTCTAGAGAAAAGCTCTGGTTCAAAGTCATCCACCATGATTTACATGTGCCAGCACTGGGGATGCTCGTATTTGACTATTAGCCAAACTACATTCAGTCTTTTCACCACAATGTAGTTAATTCTGCTCGTCTCTTTAAAATGCACATTTATACAATCATCCAAATGACACTATACTGATTAAACTGCACTATTATTTAGTTTTGCTCTATCAGTCTTTATTAATCAGTAAAATATCTATCAAGTGCCGCACCCTCCAATAGAGACTCATCAATGAAAGGGATTTCCTCAAGAGATGTTGGTCTGCATTATTTATAAACGTGCCTAATAATAAGCAGGTTTAAGTTAATTCCCCTTTTCATGGATGTGAATTTTGGTTGTCTTAAAAGTATCTTTATGATCATCTTTATTATGATGCTCATTATTTATCAGCAATCAATCAATTAAGATTTATTAATGACACAGACAGCATACACAGACAGCATTCTCATATGGCACGACAAACCTGGTGCCACTTAGTCCTAATATTTGCTCTTTTGCACCCTATTTTATTTATGACTCTAAATGGTGTAAACCTGCGCAGGGTTGGGTCCTGCTCGCCCATAACACTCATTTGCAATGCATATTGAAGGCTGGAATTTCTTCAAACTCATTTTAGTCCAGTTCCCCAAAGTTCTCTCATTCTCACCGGGGAACGATGACTTTAGGGGTGAATTGTTAGACCACAGAGTCGTGTGGTGACCTGGTCAAAATGAGTCAAAATCGCCACACACTACAGGAACCTGACATTAAAGAATACCTTGTGAAAGGAGACCGATTCACAAAATGGAAAGAAGTAAGTGGATATAATCAAATATAGGACTGAATGAGTATCTGATAGAAATTTCACAAAATTCTGATTACAAAAAAAACGAGACTGAGCGTGAATTTGGTCCTGACACAATAATATTTACATTGCAAAAATAAATATGTGATATTTTATAGTGTGTTGTTTACCTGAGACCTGAGTTTGGGACAACAGCTTGTTTGAGCTGTCTGGTTCATTTTTTTGAATCCATTTTAATGACGTTTGTATTCATAAATCTTGACTTAAGTCTTTGAGTTGTGCTTTAATTGTTGAAATCGAATAATCTTGACAGGACTCCAAAAAAACGACACCAGTCACCTTGAAAATGGATCCAAAGGGATTTTTCCTTTATTGGACCAACCAGAGTAAGGTAAGACTTGACGATTTCATCTTTATGCTGCACTAAAACCTGAAACGGTGGAAACAGTGATTCAAAACATCTTTTTGTGTCCAGGAGTGTTTTTGTTTGAGATTTATTAATAGGATTAGTCTTATTTTAATGTTCTTTTCGCTAAAAATAAATGATCACATATAACCCTCTAACACTACAGCAGTGCAATGATGGTAATGTACTATAAATGATGGACCACATATACCAGTTGGGTGACCACAGGTCCACAGTATTTACATGGCAATCGTGGAACTTCAAATAATACAATGGTACTGCCACGGGACATATCCAAATGTCATGGGAGTATCACTTCTAAGTACTTTCATTGTGTAAGATTTCATTAAAATATAACCTTTCAATAAACATGACTAATACGTCTATTAAGTTATTCAAAAATACATTAAAAATAAAACAATTACTTGAATACACCTCTTCTATAATGAACATTGTTTACAGTTACAAGTTCAAATTAATTTATCAAAAAAATACATTATAATTCAAATAAATTGGTGCAACCATCCAGAGACAGTAAAAAACAATGTAAAAATCATTTAAAGCTGAAATAATAATAATAATAATAAAAAAGATTGTAGGCAGAATTAGGTTGAAATTAACTTTTTTTAATATAAAATAAAAAGTTAAACAAGTTTGTTTGAAAATATTAATATTTGAAAAAATTTTGTAAAAATAAAGTCAGGTGGTGTAACTATTTGGCTGGCTGCCAATCTGAAAAACACCATCAAACGACCCTCACGTGTGACGTTTTAAAAAAATATCAAATATTTTGACATTTTTATGAAAAGGCAAATTTTCAAAGGTCAAATGGAGTAACCATGATAAAAAATGTTGTATATAATATTTATATTTGTAAAACATTTTTAATAATATTATTTACCTTGAAAACTATGTTTGAAAACGTTTTAAAAAGAATGAAAACCCCTCCTGTGGTATTCTGTCATTTTTTTTAATCTAAATAAATGTTCCTCATTTAATAAAAATGGTTTTCTTTAAAAATGTAATTTTTCTCTCTCTCTCTCTCTCTGTCTGTCTCTTTCTCTACCTCTCTCTCTCTGTTTCTGTCACTCCATCTCTCTTACTCTCTCGCCATCTCTCTCTCTCTCTCTCTCTCTCTCTCTCTCCATCTCTCTTTCTCTCTCGCATCTCTCTCTCGCGCTCTCTCTCTCTCTCTCTCTCCCTCTATCTCTCTCTGTTTGTGACAATAAAGTGATTTGATTTGATTTGTTTGTCTCTGTCTCTCCCTCTCTCCCTCTCTCTCTCTCTCTCTCTCTCTCTCTCTCTCGCATCTCTCTCTCTCTGTTTCTGTCACTCCATCTCTCTCTCTCTCTCTCTCTCTCTCTCTCTCTCTCTCTCTCTCTAAGTGAATATTGATTTGTGTTAATGTGGGTTTGCAGTGTTTCAGAGGTTTTCAGGCTGAACTGTAATGCAGTAAACATCCTCTGAGCTGAGGGCTTTATTGTGTTCCAGTATAACACCTCACTGTCACTGTTACCACTCGATATTCACTCAGACACACACAACATTAGCAATGTTGCTTTCTGTATGCTGGACTATTCCAGTAAAACAAGAACCACATTTATTATCTAGACTCAAATTCACAAAATCAATGGCATTTAATTTAATGTAGAAAACGTATTTGACCTGTTATACAATGTACACAACAATGTGACGTGGAAGGTCTTTGGTTTGCATTTATTTTACATGAATTGTTCATCAATATAAAATATGATCGTGTGATTTTAGATTAAGCTGAGAATATTGCTTTAATTACCTTTGAGAAAAAGTGTTTTTTTCCTAATTGTTTTGAGAAGCAGGTATTATTAATAACATTTTATTAATGTTAATACAATCTTTTATGTCATATATCTAGCGTTTTCCAAACGTTTTGTAAACTGCATCTCTATATGACCTAAATGTATCTTTTATCTCCTAAAATTTAAGTAGTGTTTTATTTATTTATTTATTTATTTATTTACATCTTTGCATGTTCATTTGTGACAAAATTCAGTTTAAATTTAGATTTGTCTTATTTGATTTAAAATAACGTTTTACATGTTTTTTCCCCATTATTATACATTCCTAAATTATAATTATTAGAATAATTTTTCATTCTAATTATGAACATTATTTTAAATTTTTTCAAACAAGTGTGTGTGTGTGCGTTTGTGTGTGTGTGTGTGCGTTTGTGTGTGTGTGTGTGTGTGCGTTTGTGTGTGTGTGTGTGCGTTTGTGTATGTGTGTGTGCGCGTTTGTGTATGTGTGTGTGCGCGTTTGTGTATGTGTGTGTGCGCGTTTGTGTATGCGTGTGCGTTTGTGCGTGCGTGTGTGCATTTTTGTGTATGCGTGTGTATGTGTGCGTTTTTGTGTAGGGGGTGTGTGTGTGTGTGTGTGTGTGTGTGTGTGTGTGTGTGTGCGCGTTTTTGTGTATGTGTGCGTGTGTGTGTTTTTGTGTGTGTATGTGTGCGTTTTTGTGTAGGCATGTGAGTGCGTGTGTGTGTGTGTTTGCGTGTGCGTGCGTGCGTGTGTGTGTGTGTGTGTGTGTGTGTGTGTGTGTGTGTGTGTTTGTTTGTTTGTTTGTTTGTTTGTTTGTTTACTTGTGATTGCAATAATCCAGTTCTGTGTCTTTCTCATGCTCTGTAGGACACAGAATTTTTAGATGTTGCGACCATCAGGGACACAAGATCAGGAAAATATGCCAAACTTCCTAAAGTAAGTGCCTTATTTATGTTCGTTGTGTTTTTGTTGCATAAGTATGCTGATTGAATAGACCTGCTGGCCTTTAAAGCAAGTGTCAGTGTTTGAATGCATTGTTGCATTTGAGTGAATTTGCCTTGCAAACATCAGCGTTCAACATGCCAGAATACTCCACAGTAATCACTTTAACCAGAATAAACTCCATGTTTCTGTCTCTCACAAACACAATCACACGTTTGGACGGCTGATAAAATGTATTTATCATGATATAAATGGTTTTATTTTATTTAAAGGCTTATGCTGAAGTGTTTGAAAGTAGCTTTGAGAACCAATAAAATTGTGCCTTCGTATTCATTTCTGTACAAAACTAAAATTCTAGTTGTGTAGTGGATAGTGAAGGAAAGCAGTGATCAAGTGTTCAGCATACATGTGTTATTTTAAAAACTAAAAAAAGATCTATTAATTAAGAATAAGTGCATTTAAAGTTGTACTGGTGGAGTGCACAAACACATCTGCTGTCCTCTGGTTTCGCCCTTTACACATTTGCATAAAGCCGGATTTGTTTTTGCAGTTCATTGTGCTTGCTGATGGGTCATGTATGGAAAGCAGAAGTGACGGATGAGATCTTTTCTAGAACTTTCACTTTGTCAGTGTGAATTTGACATGGAATTGTTCTTTTTAATGCACTTATACATGAAGCAATCACATGTTCAGTGGCCACAATCTGGACACTTAAAAATGTCTGAATGTCATCGCATTAGATATCAAAGCAATGTCATTTATTTAAAGAAACATGCACAAGCACTTTTCAAGGTTTCATATGACTTTTCTAATTCATAAAAACAATAGATGTGCCTTTTGAAATTAAGATAAAGTATTGTGACACTTTTGCCGCCACTGTTTTGCAGTTTTTAGCCTCTTCGACTCCGTCGACCCACCAGCGGGTCCACAATGGGGCGCTTTATCACAAAGAAGTTTACAATTAAAATGCTCTAGTTTCTGCATACCGTATGTCAGGCATATGTGGACTCGTTTGTGAGCTTCGAAGCTTTTCTGAAATAAAATATAGAATCGTCCAACGTTATATCGTAGATGTCCAAAACGAAATATGCAGTCCCGCAGGAAAAGCGTGCTAAACAAATCATCAGACGTAAATGCTATCGACTATTTATGATAACATTTTATATGTCATTGCAAAGGGGCGTGTGACGAGGAGTAGGGCGGGGCCGGGCTGTGACTACACACGCCTGACCCCCAATTGGGCTAATCAGCCGAGGAGAGGGATGAGTGCTGCGGAACGTGGCAGTTTGGGAGAGAGAGAGCCACATGCAGCTGCCATGTTTGTGTTGTGTGTCTTTTTGTTTAAATGAAATATTATTTTGACTGTTCAGCTGGTTCCCGCCGCCTCCTTTCCCATTTGAATCTTGATACATTGGTGTTGAAACCCGGGAAGGAGGAGGGATGCGCTTTCTCGGAGTTCTCGCCACTGCCATTTACCCAAAGGAGCAGCCGCGTCCACGGAGTTGCTGCCGGCTACCCTGGTTGCGGAGGAATGACCGCCGTCCGTGAGGTGAGGAGGGGCTTGCTGGAGCTCGCTAGTGCCAGACGCCTGGAGCGGTGGAGTCACTTCCAGGGGTGGAGAAGTTCCCTACCGACCGCCAAAATGTGGAGGGACGTTCCATCCACCAGGGGTCGGAGGACTGGCTCCGGTCCGCCCAGTGAAGAGCGGCTGTCGTCCACCAGAGTGTGGAGGATTGATCGAGGACCAGGCGACGGCATGTCCGGGAACCCACAAGGAAGTTTTTTTTCTCTCTGGGCCAGAAGGGCAGCACCCCACCCAAAGCTTTTACATTTGAGTGTGAAGTTGTGAGTGTTGCTGGCGGAGGCCCAAAAATGTGTTGAAGAGGCTAAAGATCCTTATAGGAATCATATTTTTGAAATTGTTGTCAACGATTGTCCTGTATGATGTGTTTACTCTTTCTACAGCACCCAAAAGTGCGTAACGTCTTCAACATGGATTTCCCTGACAGTCATCATCTGGCCAAAGTGCTGACCATCGTCACAGGCCCCGACATGGTCAATCTCACATACCACAACTTCTTTGCTGCTAAAGAAGTGGCTCAGGTATGATATGTATTATAATAATGCATTTAAAACAAAACAATGATCACATGCGTCAGTGCATTTTAGTAGGTTCAGTATGACAGACAGACAGACAGACAGACAGATACTTTGGCAACATTGTTTTTGTCAATTCATGCCAATAAAGCCCATTGAATTGAGACAGACAGACTGACAGACAGAGACAAATAGACAGATAGATAGACAGACAGACAGACATAGACAGACAGACATAGACAGACAGATAGATAGAGATATGGATAGACAGAGAGAGAGACAGACAGAGAGACAAACAGATAGATAGATAGACAGATAGATAGAGAGATGGATAGACAGACAGACAGAGACAAATAGACAGATAGACAGATAGAGAGATGGATAGACAGACAGACAGACAGACAGGCAGATAGAGAGATGGATAGACAGACAGACAGACAGAGAGATAGACAGATAGAGAGATGGATAGACAGACAGACAGAGATAGACAGATAGAGAGATGGATAGACAGACAGACAGATAGAGAGATGGATAGACACAGACAGATAGACAGAGACAGACTGACAGACAGAGAGACAAATAGACAGATATTATTGCCAACAAAAGCCTTCATCAGCCAAACAAGGACAATTGCATCTAAGTGAACTTCTGGAATTTAATCAAGGATGGACTTCAAAGACACTGGTCACTAATCTTGCAGTTCAAACACATTCACTGTCTAAATACTGACCCTTAGCACTTAATAAGTTTAATAATTTTTTAAATCATGTTTTTTGACTATAAATAATTCTTATTTACATTATTCATGATGTTAGCCAGAGGGGAACTGGCCCCCACAGTGAGTTTGGTTTCTCCCAAGGTTATTTTTCTCCATTAACAATCATCTTTTGGAGTTTTGTGTTCCTTGCCACAGTCGCCTTCGGCTTGCTCACTGGGGTTATTAATACAATTATTATTTAATTATTTTTAAACACGATAAAGAATCATATCTTATCTAATTCCACAACAGGGCTCCAAACAAAAAAAAAATCAATTAAGGAGCCAATGGCTCCTACAGGGGGGAAAAACAGGCGCCAAATATTTTAATTTTTTTTAACTCCATCCATTCCTTTTCGTCCCGCAGCTCGCTAACAGTGTAGTCTGTGGAGCATTCTTCGCAATTATGTGATCACGTGCATTTTTATGCTTGTTACTGTCACCGTGTTTTCTAACAGTCTCTTTTTTGAAATTGTTAGTTCCTGCAATGAACTCCGTTTTCCCCGCTATTTCTTTGATATAAACTTTTGTTATGTATCTCGGGAAATGTAATGCAAATTTTAAAATCAAAAGGGAGTAAACTTTTACTGTCGCCAATGGCGACCTTGACAGAAATTACACTCACAAATAAATTTATTTGGTCACAAATGCGACCATTTTTAGTCGCAGTTTGGAGCCCTGCACAAGGATGATGATTTATCGACTTTATAGACATTACATTTTTATCGTCTGTTAATGCTGAACTTCTGTAAAGCTGCTTTGAAACGATGTGTGTTGTGAAAGGCGCTATACAAATAAAATTGACTTGACTTGACTTCACAGATAGATAGACAGACAGACAGACAGAGAGACAAACAGACAGACAGACAGAGACAAATAGACAGATAGATAGACAGACATAGACAGACAGATAGATAGAGATATGGATAGACAGAGAGAGAGACAGACAGAGAGACAAACAGATAGATAGATAGACAGATAGATAGAGAGATGGATAGACAGACAGACAGAGACAAATAGACAGATAGACAGATAGAGAGATGGATAGACAGACAGACAGACAGACAGACAGGCAGATAGAGAGATGGATAGACAGACAGACAGACAGACAGAGAGATAGACAGATAGAGAGATGGATAGACAGACAGACAGAGATAGACAGATAGAGAGATGGATAGACAGACAGACAGACATATAGACAGACATACAGATAGAGAGATGGATAGACAGACAGACAGATAGAGAGATGGATAGACACAGACAGATAGACAGAGACAGACAGACAGACTGACAGACAGAGAGACAAATAGACAGATAGATAGACAGACAGACAGACAGAGAGACAAACAGACAGACAGACAGAGACAAATAGACAGATAGATAGACAGACAGACAGACATAGACAGACAGACAGATAGATAGAGATATGGATAGACAGAGAGAGAGAGACAGACAGAGAGACAAACAGATAGATAGATAGACAGATAGATAGAGAGATGGATAGACAGACAGACAGACAGAGACAGATAGACAGATAGAGAGATGGATAGACAGACAGACAGACATATAGAAAGACATACAGATAGAGAGATGGATAGACAGACATATAGACAGACATACAGATAGAGAGATGGATAGACAGACAGACAGACATATAGACAGACATACAGATAGAAAGATGGATAGACAGACAGACAGACATATAGACAGACATACAGATAGAGAGATGGATAGACAGAGACAGATAGACAGAGACAGACAGATAGAGAGACAGACAGAGAGACAAATAGATAGATAGATAGATAGATAGATAGATAGATAGATAGACAGACAGACAGACAGAGAGACAAACAGACAGACAGACAGAGACAAATAGACAGACGGATAGACAGACAGACAGACAGACAGATAGAGAGATAGACAGACAGACAGATAGATAGATAGATAGATAGACAGACAGACAGACAGATAGAGAGATGGATAGCCAGACAGACAGACAGACAGATAGAGAGATAGACAGACAGACAGATAGATAGATAGATAGATAGATAGAGAGATACCCCCGTGTGTCACCCCAATGTCCACCACAGTGACCCTCATATGTATGTGTGTATTCATTTATGTGTCAGTTCAATGATTTAAACACTGTGGTCTTCAGCAGTTCTGAAGCTGTTTTTATATATATATATATTTTTTTTTTTTTTTTTTTTTTTTTTTATATATATATTTTTTTTTTTTATATATTTATTTCTATTATTTATTTTTATATCTGTCAAATGTATTAATTATAGATTAAGGTGTAGTTCTATTTTTACACAGCCTCTGCTTTGGCAATATTGTATTGTTTACATTCATGCCAATAAAGCCCCATTGAATTGAATTGAGATAGAGAGATGGATAGACAGACAGACAGAGAGACAGACAGTCAGATAGGTAAATAAGTCTGACAGCATCCACACATTGACGAGTTGTAATGTTTCATCCAAAGCAGCTGCTGGTCTTTGTGGTTCACAAATGGAGTTCATGAGTTTATGATTTTCATATCCTGCCACTAATAAGCCGCAGTGCAGATCAATGGTGTTTCTACACAAATGCCTCAAAGCACTGAGGGTTGTTTCACACCCTCTGCAGAACAGAGTTCACATCTGTGACTGAAGTACCATAGGCCGACTGCAGTTGTTATTAGTGATTTCTTTCTTTTTGTGGGTGAAATCTTTTATTTTTAACATAGCAACAGAGCCAACCCAATACAACATTAAGTGAATAATATACAACAGAAGAACCCAAGAATATGAGTCCATCTTTCTTTTTTTGGCACAGACTTGGGCTGATGACATCCTTGCTATTGTGTACAACACACTGAGAGCAAATGCGTGCCGACAGCTCTTCCTGGAGAAAGTGTGAGTACATTTTTAATATGGCAAAAATATAGAAATATTTATATTTCTAATGGTCTTCTGATATGCATTATATTTCTCTTGCTTGTGTTTGTCTGTAGGTATGTTCGCCTCTCACTACAGGCCAACAAGGATGGAAAGATACCTGTTAAAAAGTAAGAAACAAATATATTTGCACTATCAGCATTACCTGGTTCAGATGTTATAAAGGCTTGGCGTGTTACGTGTCGCATTAGGCTGATTCATTTGTGTTCATGTGAGATCTGGCCATGATAATGATCGAATGATCTGTCTCAGTATCTTAAAGATGTTTCCTGCTGACAAAAAAAGAGTGGAATCTGCCCTTGCAGCTGCAAACCTCCCAAAGGGAAAGGTGTGTGTGTATGTGTGTGTGTGTGTATGTGTGGATAGAAAATACAGTATATATAATTGAATGTGTTGAACCTCTTCATTCAAACTGTTAATCTCGACATCGTATGGTGCCTTGATCCCTACCTTGAAATAATAATAAATAAATAAATAAACGTTTTAATCTCACAACTGTGACTTTATTTCTCACAACTGAGAGCAATAAAGTTGCATTTGCAAAATATAAAAAGAAACAAACTCGAAATTGCAAGATGTAATCTGGACTCGCAATTACGAGACATTAAATCACAATAAGGAGACATAAAGTTGAAATTGCATGATGTAAAGTCGCAACTGCAAGATAAAACGTTTATAACTCGTAATTTGAAAAAATAGTCACAATTGTGAATTTATATCTTGTAATCTTAGAAATTGCAAGACAAAATCACAATTGTGAGAAATAAACTCCAAAGTATAAGAGAGAAGTCACAATTGCGAGATATGAAGTTGCAATTGAAAGATATAAAGTTAATATCTCGTAATTAGGAAAAAGTCGTAATTGCAAATTAAATTTTTTTAATTATGAGAGATAAAAGTTGCAATTGAAAGATATAAAGTTAATATCTTGTAATTAGGAAAAATCGTCGTAATTGCAAATGATTCTTTTTTTAATTATGAGAGATAAAAGTCGCAATTGTGAGATATGAAGTTACAATTGAAAGATATAAAGTTAATATCTCGTAATTAGGAAAAATAGTCGTAATTGCAAATTAAAATTTTGTAATTATGAAAGAAAAGTCGCAATTGCGAGATATAAAGTTTATATTTTGTATTTACGAGAAATTAAGCTGCAATTGTGGGTTTATTTCATGTGATTACGAAAGAAAAGTCGCAATTGTGCAGTTATGAGTATTAAAGTCACAGTTGTGAGATAGACAGTCAGAATGACCTTTTCATGCATTTTTATTCTGAGACGGGATTAATGCACCATAAACTTTGAGCAGTTCAATGGTTTTAGCACCACTCAGCAGTTTAGAGACGCTAATGCATCATTTACCATAGCGGTAAAAAGGCCATTAGGGTTGCGCACCATCTGTATCATGAGATCAATGGAAAAATCCTCATAAAAATAGAAATAATTGATCAAATGTCTTTTTTCTCAGTTTGACACCATTAAGCCAGATGTGTTCACTGAAGCTGCGTTCAAAACATTTCTGCTGCATCTGTGTCCTCGACCAGAAATAAGTGAAATCTTCACCTCATTGTGAGTTACTACAGTCAGTTTGTGTAACACCTGTTGGAAAGAACATAACTGCACCTTATTAAATTGATGAATTAATATTTCACGATGACATCCGTAGCACCAAGGGGAAAGGCTTCATGACGAAGGAGACGATGGCGAAGTTCTTGAATGAGAAACAGCGTGACTCTAGGCTGAATGAGGAGCTGTATCCACTCGTGAGACCCGAGCAGATGAAGAATCTCATCGAGAAATATGAGCCAAGCTCCTCCAATGCCAGCCGCGGTGAGAAATATGAATTCATAAAAATGAACTTTCAAATAGACTGAACCTGTAATAAGTGTACTGCACGTCACTATGTGATAAATAAATGACAAATAACATTTTGAAATAGACAGGTAAAGGTCGTCTAGACAAACTTTGATGATGGCTTGAAAAAGCCCGGACCGTAAGTTTAAATGACTTTTAAAAGTTTTAAGGTTTTACAGTATCTTTATACAGAGACTGAAAGAGTTTGAAAGATTTCACAGCATGAAAGAGTGACAGACAGACAGGCAGACAGACAAAATGATAGATAGATAAACAAACAGACAGACAGACAAAATGATAGATAGACAGACAGACAGACAGACAGACAAAATGATAGATAGATAGACAGACAGGCAGACAGACAAAATTATAGATAGATAAACAAACAGACAGACAGACAAAATGATAGATAGATAGACAGACAGACAGACAAAAAGATAGATAGATAGACAGACAGACAAAATGATAGATAGATAGATAGACAGGCAGACAAACAGACAAAATGATAGATAGATAAACAGACAGACAGACAGACAAAATGATAGATAGACAGACAGACAGACAAAATGATAGATAGATAGACAGACAGGCAGACAGACAAAATGATAGATAGATAAACAAACAGACAGACAGACAGACAAAATGATAGATAGACAGACAGACAGACAAAAAGATAGATAGATAGATAGACAGACAGACAAAATGATAGATAGATAGACAGACAGACATACAGACAAAATGATAGATAGACAGACAGACAAAATGATAGATAGACAGACAGACAGATAGACAGACAGACAAAATTATAGATAGACAGACAGACAAAATGATAGATAGATAGACAGACAGACAGACAAAATGTTAGATAGACAGACAGACAGACAAAATGATAGATAGATAGACAGACAGACAGACAAAATGATAGATAGACAGATAGACAGACAGACAAAATGATAGATAGATAGACAGACAGACAGACAAAATGATAGATAGATAGACAGACAGACAGACAAAATGATAGATAGACAGATAGATAGACAGACAGACAAAATGATAGATAGATAGACAGACAGACAGACAAAATGATAGATAGACAGATAGATAGACAGACAGACAAAATGATAGATAGATAGACAGACAGACAGACAGACAGACAAAATGATAGATAGACAGATAGATTGACAGATAGACAAAATGATAGATAGATAGACAGACAGACAGACAGACAAAATGATAGATAGACAGATAGATAGACAGACAGACAAAATGATAGATAGACAGACAGACAGACAGACAAAATGATAGATAGACAGATAGATAGACAGACAGACAAAATGATAGATAGACAGACAGACAGACAGACAAAATGATAGATAGATTGACAGATAGATAGATAGATAGATAGATAGATAGATAGATAGATAGATAGATAGATGTTTTAGCATATTGCTAAGCTTTGCTAGCATGTTTTAGTATGTTGCTAGATGTTGCTATCATGTTGTGAGACATTGCTAGCATTTTAGGCTACTAGGCATTGTTAGCACATTCTGTATGTTCCCCAGATTTATATTTATGAAATATAACAGGTTTTGGGTATCTCAGTGAGTAAAGACGCTGACTATCACACCTGGAGTCGCGAGTTTGAACCCAGGGTGTGCTGAGTGACTCCAGTCAGGTCTCCTTAGCAACCAATTTGGCCCGGTTGCGAGGGAGGTTAGAGTCACATGGGGTAACCTCCTCGTGGTCGCTATAATGTGGTTCTCACTCTCGGTGGGGTGCGTGGTGAGTTGTGCGTGGGCCCAAATTTGACCCGAACACAATAGGAGGGTTAAGTTGTGTTAACCGAATATTGAAATGAGGAACATAGATGTGCTCCCCATGTTGGTGATGTAGAGAGAGTGAGAATGGAGGGACAGATGACCGAAGTCAACATAATTACTAATGAACACGAGGGCTTTAATGACACCGTTATGTAGCTTCAATAGAAGTCGTTTTGTGTTCTGCCACTGCAGGTCAGATATCTCCGGATGGTTTGCTGTTCTATCTGATGGGATCAGAAACATCCGTCGTGAACTTGGACAAACTGGCTCAGAGTCACGACATGACTCAACCCTTAACACATTACTTCGTCAAGTCCTCCCACAACACCTATCTCACAGGTAAACATTTCATGGAGGACATTCATGGGAGCACCATGTGATGAGTTAAAATGCCAAACAGTGGAAGAAACGTTACAACAAAACACAATAATACAAACAAACTCGTATACAAATGTACAGTATTAAGCCCATTTCCCTTAAAGTAATCCACTACAAATCTCCCTTTGAAGTACTTATCTAACGATTATAATCAGATTACTTCTACCTATTACTTTATGTAAAGGGAATCACATTACCAATTACTTTTAAGTTACTTTCTAAAAACTTCAAAGATTTTCTATTTCCGTTTAATGAATTCAGAAGTGTCTCATAATAACGAGTTACAATAGAAAGTTGCAATTGCGAGACATAGTTACAACTGTGAGATATAAAGTAGCAATTACGAGAAATAAAGTTGCAAGCATAAGATATTAAGTCGGTATGTCGTCATTACATTACTTTTAACTACTACATTACTTTTAAGTTACTTAAAGAAAAGTATGTGTAAACCCAAGGAATGTTGGTATAATTAAAGGTAATTTATTTATTTGAAAGCTTGTAACTGTAATGTGATTACAAGTATCTAAAATGTAATGCATTACACTACTTTTTTGAGCTAAAAGTAATTTATTACAGTACTTTATTACTTTGTAAAACACTTTGTTGCTTTGTTTCTGTTGTGTAGCACCTTTAGATACAAATGTGTAAATGTATATGGAGGGATTTATATAAGTTTTATTTACACTTTATGGAATTTTGGTGTAAATAAGTATCACGTAAAATAGCTTACGTGAGGGTATCACTGTAAAGTTCATTTAAATTTTGATATAATACCAAATTCTGTAATTTTATCAAAAATGATGGAATGTTTGAGTGACACAAACTGACTAATGATGCGTTCACATACAACGCGTAATTTTTTTTTTGCCTCTCATTGCTTATGCGAGTTTGACCGCTGGATTAAATTTGTTTAAACTTGCGTTCGTGCATTCACATACAACGCAAAAAATAAAAAATTGCCTCGAATTGCTAATGTGAGTTTCACTGCTGGAGTAAAGTTGTTTAAACTTGCGTTTGCGCGTGTGATAATGCATTCAAATACAACGCGCAAAAAAATTTGCATTGTTCGCGCCAGTTTGACCGCTGGATTAAATTTGTGTTTAAACTTGCGTTCGCGAGTAATGGTGCATTCACATACAATGCAAAAAAAGAAATTAGCCTCAAATTGCTAATGCGAATTTGACCGTTGGATTAAAGTTGTGTTTAAACTTGGGTTTGCGCTAGTAATGGTGTGTTCACATACAATGCGGAAATTTTTTTGGCTCGCATTGCTCGCGCCAGTTTGACTGCTGGATTAAATTTGTGTATAAACTCACGTTCGCGCGAGTAATGGTGCGTTCACATACAACGCGGAACTTTTTTTGCCTTGCATTGCTCGCGCCAGTTTGACTGCTGGATTAAATTTGTGTTTAAACTTGGATTCGCGCGGGAAAATTTTTTTGAATGCATTGTTCGTGCGAGTTTGACCGCTGGATTGAATTTGTGTTTAAACTCGCGTTCGCATGATTAATGGTGCGTACACATACAACGCAAAAAAAAATTAGCCTCGAATTGCTAATGCGAGTTTGACCACTGGATTAAAGTTGTGTTAAAACAGGTGTTCGCGCGAGTAACGGTGCATTCACATACAATGCAAACAAAATAAATTGCCTCACATTGCTTCCGCGAGTTTGACCGCTGGATTAAATTTGTGTTTAAACTCGCGAGTATTCCCCCTTCTCTTCCGGAAAAGGACAGGAGGAGGGGCTTCTACGACAACTTCTCTTTCCACCATCAACCGTGACACTGTATGTGTCGTACAATTCCGGGTGCCCACACACCGCTACAACCATTTTCACATCCATTTTTCCTGATTTCTTCTGCTACTACGTCAGTGACATCCGGACAATCTCAATACTGATAGGCTTTCGCGACAATGCGTCATGCGTCTATTTGCGTCGTTGCATTGACTTTGTATGTAATCGCGCCGTGCGAAACACTCGATTCGTGTTGTATGTGAACGCACCATAACACGGCAAAACATCACAAAACGTATCAAAGCATTGCTAATCCCAACTGACGTTTGTGCTGTTATTTTCCCACCAAAAATAATGTCACTTCCTGGAGAGTGATGTCATTGAAGGTGCACTCTACCTTTTTTGTTAGTGTCATCTTGGACTTACAGCGACACCTGGAGGCTCGGATGCAGCATCATTCAAAATCAATAGTTTTCAGTCAAAGATGTGATTACACCATGATTACATGTAATCCATGAGTGAAAGTGCCCAATAGTAGGGTGTTTAGCAGTAGTATTTGACTGGTCATGTGATTCTAACATGGCCGCCCCCATGTGCGGACCCTCTCCATGTGGAATAAAACCGCTTTTATTAGGTTACTGATATGACTGTCGCAGTTATAATAGTATCGCCAAATAAAAACATGTTTGGTTCGAAGCGTTTTGAATGGAGAAGGGATAACAGTCTAACAGGGAGTGTTACCTCTCAGAGTGAACCGTTGTTGTGTCTCTTTGCAGCGGGTCAGTTAACGGGCGTCTCGTCTCCGGAAATGTACCGTCAGTGTCTGCTCGCCGGGTGTCGCTGTCTAGAGCTCGACTGCTGGAAGGGCAAACCTCCCGATGAAGAGCCAATCATCACCCATGGCTTCACCATGACAACTGAGATCCTGTTCAAGGTCTGGTACTGTGATTATGGGATGTGCAGTGGAGGCCGAGCGGGCCGATTATAATAAGTAGATGCTAAATAAGATAATGTTATGTGGCAAAGGGGGGGGGGATAAGGGGGGGCGGGGGGGCATTGCCGCCCTTGATTTTCCACGAGGCCCCATGACGCCTGACGTCTGACGCCCCCCCGGACCTCATTTTAAAACATCTGAGACAAAGTTGATATTTTAATGAACCATAGACTGAGCAACATCTGAGCAATGTGTCCTCTTGGATGTTTATTTTCCATGACAGGACGTGATTGAAGCCATCGCCGAGAGTGCATTCAAAACGTCCAAGTATCCAGTTGTGCTATCCTTTGAAAACCACGTGGATTCGTAAGACGCTTTATTATCATTCACAGAATCTATCCTCGTATGATAATTGATCTTTATACTGCAGGTTTCTGATCTTATATCAGTCGATGATTCGTTCATGTTTTGGTCAGAGTGAAGCAGCAGGAGAAGATGGCAGAATACTGCAGGACGATATTTGGAGACGCTCTGCTTGTTGATCTGCTGGACAAATACCCGGTGAGTTTTGATGTGGAACTAGTCTCTCTGTCTGTGGTATTCGGACACTTTTGACCAAAATACATTTTCCTCATTTAATAAAAATGGTTTACTTTATCTGAGCAGTTCAAGAGTTCAAGGTGACTTTTCCTCTATTTGCAATCTGAACATAAAAACATGTTTTGACAGACACTCAGAAATGAAGGGATGATAAAACACACACTCTCATACACACACACACAACCACACACTTACACACAACCACACACACAGATACACACTTACACACAACCAAAAACACACACACACAGATATACACACACACACAGATACACACTCACAAACACATACACACACACAACCACACACTTACACACAACCACACACACAGATACACACTTACACACAACCAAAAACACACACACACAGATATATACACACACACACACACAACCAAAACCACACACAGATACACACTCACAAACACACACACACACACACACACACACACTCATACACATGCAACCACACTTACACACACACTCACTCACTCACACTCACTCACACACACACACACACTCTCACTCAAACACACACAGACACACACTCACAAACAAACACACACTCATACAAATGCAACCACACTTACACACACACTCACTCACTCACTCACACACACACACACTCACACACACACACTCACACACACACACACACACACACACACACTCACACAAACACATACACACTCACACACACACAACCACACACAGATACACACTTACACACAACCAAAACCACACACAGACACACACTCATACACATGCAACCACACTTACACACAGACAACCACACACTCTCACTCAAACACACACAGACACACACTCACAAACACACACACACACTCATACAAATGCACAACCACACACACACACTCACACTCACTCACACACACTCACTCACACACACTCACACTCTCACACACACACACACAAACACATACACACTCACACAAACACATACACAATAACACTCACACACACACACAGATACACACTTACACACAACCAAAAACACACACACACAACCACACACAGATACACACTTACACACAACCAAAAACACACACACACACACACACACACACACTTACACACACACAACCACACACTCTCACTCAAACACACACAGACACACACTCACAAACACACAGACACTCATACACATGCAACAACACACTCTCATTCACCCACACACACACTCTCTCACACACACACACACACACTCACACACACACACACACTCACACACACTCACACTCTCACACACACACACACACACACACACACTCTCTCACACACACTCACATGTGAACTTGTGATACATTAACTTAGAGCCTTTTTTTACACCACGGTCTGTTAAATTAGTTAATTTACGTATTAAATATAATATAATATAATATAATATAATATAATATAATATAATATAATATGCATTCATTTAAATTAGGGCTGATGATCGATTATTTTCTTTGATCAAATTAGTTACATGATATGCTGATTCATTATTCACATATATTAATATTTGCTGGAAAGGGTCCCGCAAAAAAGTCATTTAATATATAATAATCCAAATAATTATAAATATATAATCTAATAATTCCAATGATTTAAAGACATTGATTATAGATGAGTACAGAAAATATTGTTTTGAAATGTGTTGATGGGAAAATTCCTCATTATGGTGGTGTGATTAATTACATCAATTCTTTAATGCGTTATTATGATACAATTAATCAAACTGAATTAACACGTTAAATCGACAACATCTATTATTTAAATGGACTTGTCTGTGTGTTTTTATGCAATGATTCTGGAAATAGCCCATACAGTATGTTGTGTGTATGATCATCTATATATATATATATATATATAATATATGCAAAAAATTATTATTAAAAATGTCATTTCGTTTTAATACCGCTTCCTACCTACATCAAAAAACTTTCTAATAATCTTTGGCTTTCCTTGTCAGCTCAAGCCGGGTCATCCAGTCCCGAGTCCATCCGAGCTGATGGGTAAAATACTGATCAAGAATAAGAAAAGCAGCGCACCTCCAAGTAAAGATAACGCAAAGAAATCTGGTACAGAACAGCCACAAGCTGCTGCAGACGGTTCTGAGTCCAATCAGAGCGAAGATCCAAACCAACCCGCTCCAGCAGAGGGCCAGGACGCACCTGCCGCACAAGGTAAACCGAGCTCCAAACAAGTCCTGAAATTGAGTCATCTCCAAAAAAGAGCATTATTAAAGTATCATAAAGTTAGTTCAGACTAATGATATTCAGTTTGGTTTGATTTGGGAGGCTGATTTGTTTTTTATTAACTGTGATTTGTGTCTCATCAGAGACCCGTGACGAGCCGACCGAAGAACAGGACGATCATGACGAACAAGATGAGGAGAAGATGAAGAACTCTGATGAGGTAAAGTACTCTGTGATTGTAGGAAGAATGTTTTTCTTAAAAGTGATCATTTACTCACCCTCATGTCGCTTCAAACCCATTTGTGAAATACTAAAGATATATTTTTGATATGTTTTTTCATATAGTAAAATGGGAGGAAAAAGCAGCATAAACATAGTCCACATGTGCTCAATATTCTTATATTGTGTGCTATATTCAGTCATTTCATTTAATTTAATTGATTAACATTTTTGTATACGTTTATTTTAGTTTATAAGATTTCTTTTTTTTTTTTTTTTAAACCTCAAAATCACAAAAAAGCACCTTAAAAGTAGTTGCGTTCTTATATTGTGTCATATTCTGCCATTTCATTAAATTCATGCACATTTTTGTATATATCTATTTTAATTTATAATATTTGGTTTTTATTTTATTTTATTAAACTTTAAAATAGAAAAGCACCATAAAAGTAGTCCATATGACTCGTGTCCTATATTCTGTCATTTAATTTAATGCACATTTTTGTATATATTTATTTAATTAATTTTTTTTAATTATTTATCTAAACCTAAAATGACAAAAAGCACCATAAAAGTATCATGAAAGTGGTTCATGTGACTTGTGCACTATTTTCAATTACTTAAATCAATACTTTAATAAAAAATAAAAATAATAATAATAACAATATATATATATTATTAGGGGTTCAAGCACATAGTGCTGAAACCCAATTGTAATTGCCATATTTTGTATTATTATTATTCTGCCCTAAAACTGATCATGCAGACCAAACTGTAAGTCCTATAGACATGAAACTTTGGGGGAATGTGATTGGCCTATAGGTGGCGCTGTAGCAAAGGCAAACACATTTTGGGCCACAACTCCTAAACTGTATGTCGTACACTCATGTGCCATATATCATTGGAATCATTAGCTCAAGACGAACAAAATGAATAGTTTCGTGAAAACCTACTTTTACGATTTAGTCCTTGGCCTTGACTGATCGGACCCAAATAAGTCCAGAAAGACTGAAAAAAAAACCCTTTAGATTCGTCGTCGCAACGGTTTGCAGAACCAAACGAAGCATGAGTGGCTACCTTTATGTAAATGCCTTTAACTCTTGAATACTATGAGATGTATTTATGACTTATGTTTGGGGTCATTCTGGGGACACATCAAAAAATTTACCAACCTCGGCCATTTGGTGGCGCTATTTAAAGGACAAACCTAAAAATGGCTCTAATTAAGGAGCCATTGGTCTGATCGACCTGTAATTTAGCATGCGGTGTCTTTGTCCAAGGTGCCATCAAGTTGTATGAGGACAGATGCATATCTCGAAAAACATGGCCACCATCGACCAATCAACTTTCAGTTACTTTTAGACAAGGTTAGCAAAGGCCGATAGAAACGAAACGCGGTGGGCATATTTGACTCTTGGCCCTAGAGGTCTGTGCCGTCTGCCGGCAGGTCATCCCCATCTTCCTGGATCTGGGAGGGGACAAGGGGAGGGAAACAACAATAATAATGAAAAAAATGCAGTACTTACACACTGTAACAGTGATGATACCAACCAGAAAGAGAGAAAGAGAGCCGGTTCTCCGATACGCCGTAGCTTGGTCCTCGGCCACTCCAAGACCCTCTAGTGGATGACAGCCGCGGATCTTAGGCCGACCTCCGGCCCATGAAATATCAAAGGACTTACTAGAAAAAAATTTATTATGATTCAATGTGAATTTTCTTGATAATAAATTTGATCGTGTCTGGTAACGTGCGCATGTAAAATGGCTAGAAATAGCATTTTAGCTTAGCATAAAGCTAACAATTTACACAAGGTTTATTTCTTCCGCTCCAAACTTACTTCAAACGTACTTCAAACATACTTCTCTGTCTGCTCGTATGAATGTCACACATCATAAGAAAGTTCAAATGCACTTTGGATCGCATCATTTATATGGATAAATGTTTTCCATCTGAAATGACTGAATATTAAACAATAAAATGCAAAGTAGCCTCTTCAGTGATCTCAATACATTTTGAATGTAACTGTATTGTAAATACCAATGATTTAAATTGTAACACCCATTTAAGAGCTACAGCAGAGGGGAAGATTATTAGAGAACTATCTTTAGTTTAACTCTTCTGTGTAGTAATGATATCCTTTAAGTTGTTTTTGGTAAGTGATCATCTGCTAATAGAAGAGTTTGTTCACCTTCTGTTTAGCTCTTATCATTTTGATTTCCTCTCAGGGTACCGCTGGACAGGAAGTGACAGCATATGAAGAGATGTCCGCTATAGTCAACTACGTTCAGCCGAACAAATTCATCTCATTTGAGAACGCAGCGAGTGAGTTTGAACTTGTTTTTATAGACACGCATATGTGCGATATTTATGATAACGCATCTGAATTGTTTTTACAATGTAAATATGAAACTTTATTTCCATCTTTAAAAATGGTGAGTTTAATATTGGACATTACGAGGTTGTAATGGAGTATTGCGTAATAGGAATGACCCTTTTGTTTGCTTATGTTTGTTAGTGCTAATCTGATTTCCTGTCATCTATTTTTTGTCTAAATATAGAAAAGAACAAGAGTTACGTGATCTCTTCATTTGTGGAAACCAAAGGAGAAAGTTTAATCGCTAAGAACGCTGTGGAATGGGCAGAGTATCCTTTCAATTACATTTTAATTACATTTTCAATTACTTTCAATTAGTAGCGCCAGTTGGTGGCGCTACTACTGCGACCCACAGTAGATACATCAATGTGATCAGGCCAAACATACAGGTCAATTTTGATGTAAATCACACGATGCACGCGGAAGATATGAAACAATTCTTCCTATTTTTTTGTTACTTTATTGCGTCACCATGGAGACACCATTTGAGACATCAGAAATCCATACACAATTCAGCATCATCAATATGTTTTGGCACGACGTTGCCTAAGTTTGTTGCCAGTCATATGAATTACCTATGAGGAGTATTTCAAATTCCAGAGCCTTTCCATTTTCAAACAAGCCAAAATGGCTGACTTCCTGTTGGGCGGAGATAATGTCTGTGGTGTGAAAGTTGTCCGGCTTGATGAGATTTACATGAATGAATGTGTGTTAAAAAAATCATACAATTTCAAGCATAAGTATAATAATATAATATAGTATATTATATAATATAATAATAGTGTTTAATGCGCTGCAATGGCATCCGTAGTTAAGATATCGAAAATCCATTCATAATCTGTACTGTCTTTACATTATACATTTTTTTTAAACCGTTCAGATAAAAATAAGAGTGCTACTCCAAAGTCTGTAAAAACACTTTCTGCTACCAGTTGGTGGCACTATGATCGTGCCCACCCCCCAATAGTCATATTGATGTGATCAGCCACCAATGCAAAACATAAATCTTAATTTTTATATAAATCGCACAATGCACGCCGAAGATATGAGCACTTCCTCTTTTTAATTTTTCGCCATGAATTTATCGCCTCGCCATGGCAACACCATTTGAAATTTCAAAAATCTGTTCGCAATTTAGCATCTTCAATGTCTTGGCATGATGTTGCCCACGTTTGGTGCCTGTCACGTAAATCCCCTAGGAGGAGTATTTCAAATTTCAGAGCATTCGTTTTTCAAACAATGCAATATGGCAGACTTCCTGTTGGGCGGAGCCTATGACTATAAGGGTGAAATTTGTCCAGCTTGATGAGATCTATATGTGTGCAAAGTTTGGTGACTGTAGGTGAAAAGGCATGTGCTACAGAGCCTCCCAAAAATCTAATTTTCAAGGGGCTGGTAGAGAGCCCCCCTTGGCTCCCCCTTGTGAACTTTCGCCAAGCTCTAATGGCCGATTCTGATGTGTGTGCAAATTTTCAGGAGTTTTTGAGCATGTTAAGGGACCCAAAAGCCCCTGAAACCTTGAAAAGAAGAATGTTAACAGTACTGTTGTTTAACAGTAATTAAACAATTTTGAGTTTCGTTTGAACTCAAACTTTCAAAGCACATTCACAAGCTAAAAACAGATGTATTTATAGTATGCATGTCAAATGTTTCCTATACTGCTGACTGTAGATATAATAAGAGGCAGATGAGTCGTATTTACCCAAAAGGAACCCGTGTGGATTCTTCCAACTATAGTCCTCAGCCGTTCTGGACCGCAGGGTGTCAGTTTGTGGCCCTCAACTACCAAACTATGGGTGAGACACTTGTGTTTGTTTGTGCAACTGATGCACTCATGCAGAAAACACAAAAATGTTCACTTTTGGCTGCATATCATATTTATTGATTTGTGTCTGTGAAAATAAATTTTAATTATTAATTTAAAAACTACTTATTCTCGCTTCATGAAGTGTTTATAGTGTTTACAAGTGTCATTTTTTTTTTCTTTTGTGACATACATTTTACATAAATTATTATTATTATAGTTATATATAACTATCATTTTTAATATATATATATATATATATATATATATATATATATATACACACATATACAGTGCATTGTTGTTATAGTATATAAACAATTCACGCATAAATCATTTTTCATAATTTTAACAGCATTTATTTTTGTTTGTCATGTGTGAACTGGGCCCATTTTATTTTATACATTATAAATACATAAAATATATATTTTTTATTTATTAATTTAATCATATAAAATAAAAATTAAAAAACCCCATTAAAAATATATATTTTTTTTTGCATCTAATAGTATTTATTGACAAGTCCATTTTTCTGTGAATATGGTGCAGTGTTGCATGTTTATGTTCTGTCTGATACCAGTACATATATGCAGTATATATATACAGTTGAATTCAGAAGTTTGCATACACGTTAGCCAAATACATTTAAACTCAGATTTATTCCTGATATTTAATCGTTGAAAACGTTCCCTGTCTTAGGTCAGTTAAGATCACGACTTTATTTTAAGAATGTGAAATGTCAGATTAATAGTAGAGAGAGTGATTTATTTATATATATCACATTCCCAGTGGGTCAGAAGTTTACAACACTTTGCTAGTATTTGTTAGCCTTTAACTTGGGTCAAATGTTTTGGGGATCCTTCCACAAGCTTCTCACAATAAGTTGCTGGAATTTTGTCCCATTCAGACAGAACTGGTGTAACTGAGTCAGGTTTGTCGGCCTCCTTGCTCACACACGCTTTTTCAGTTCTGCTCACAAATGTTCTGTCGAATTGCAGTCATGGCTTTGTGATGCCACTCCAATACCTTGACTTTATTGTCCTTAAGCCATTTTGCCACAACTTTGGAGGTGTGCTTGGGGTAACTGTCCATTTGGAAGAGCCATTTGTGACCGAGCTTCAACTTCCTGGCTGATGTCTTGAGATGTTGCTTCAATATATCCACATCATATTCCTTCCTCATGATGCCATCTATTTTGTGAAGTGCACCAGTCCCTCCTACAGCAAAGCACCCCCACAACATGATGCTACCACCCCCATGCATCACATTTGGGATGGTGTTCTTCGGCTCACAAGCCTCACCCTTTTTCCTCCAAACATAACAATGGTCATTATGGCCAGAGGACATTTCTCCAAAAAGTAAGATCTTTGTCCTCATGTGCACTTGCAAACTGCAGTCTGGCTTTTTTTTATGGTGGTTTTGGAGCAGCGGCTTCTTCCTTGCTGAGCAGCCTTTCAGGTTATGTCCATATAAGGCTCGTTTTGCTGTGGATCTATATACTCGTCTACCTGTTTCCTTCAGCATCTTCACAAGGTCCTTTGCTGCTGTTCTGGGATTGATTTGCACCTTTCGCACCAAACTACGTTCATCTCTAGGAGACAGAATGCGTCTCCTTCCTGAGCGGTATGATGGCTGTGTGGTCACATGGTGTTTATACTTGCGTACTATTGTTTGTACAGATGAATGTGGTACCTTCAGGTGTTTGGAAATTGCTCCCAAGGATGAACCAGACTTGTGGAGGTCCACAATTTGTTTGAGGTTTTCTTTCTTTTGATTTTCCCATGATGTCAAGCAAAGAGGCATTGAGTTTGACGGTAGGCCTTAAAATACATCCACAGGTACACCTCATATCAGAAGCTAATTGGCTAACTGTCTAAAGGCTTGACATCATTTTCTGGAATTTTCCAAGCTGCTTAAAGGCACAGTTAACTTACTGTATGTAAACTTCTGACCCACTGGAATTGTGATTATAGTCAATTAAAAGTGAATCAATCGGTCTGTAAACAATTGTTGGACAAATTATTCGTGTCATGCACAAAGTTGATGTCCTAAACGACTTGCCAAATCTATAGTTTGCTAATATAAAATCTGTGGAGTGGATAACAAATTTGCTTTAATGACTTCAACCTAAGTGTATGTAAACTTCTGACTTGTATATATAATTTTGTATTTTATTTTTTCTCCAATATTTATTTATTTTACAAATTTTAGTGACATAGTTGAGGTTGAGCCCTGTCATGTATTTGATTCTACAGATTTCCCCATGCAGCTGAACATGGCTCTATTTGAGTATAACGGTCGGACAGGTTACCTGCTCAAACACGACGTCCTGCGGCGAAGTGACAAGAAGTTTGATCCGTTCTCTGACAGGATTGACACTGTTATTGCCAGCACGCTCACAATTAAGGTAAACTTATCAGTATATTATATTCTAAAAGTCACAGAACTCAGAAATGCTGGTACATTAGTGGGTTTATACATTGAGGAGTTATGGACCAAAATGGCCTAAAACATGAAAATGGAGCTCTACAGTGAACTTTAACCTCTCCTTCTGTTCAGATCTACTCGGGTCAGTTCCTTTCTGATAAGAATGTAAAGACTGGAGTTGAGGTGGAACTCATTGGTTTGCCTAAAGACCCAAAAAAAAAGTACCGCACCAAATGGACCACCACACCAAACGCCATCAACCCTGAGTGGAACGAGGAGCCGTTCGTCTTTGAGAAAGTCAGTGATGTGCAAAAACAGACAGTTAAAGATTAGCAGTTTAATGGCTCGTAACATACAGTAATGAGGCATCATGAAGCAGGTTTGAGCTGTTCTGATGTTACATGTTTCTGTGATGTTATTCAGATCTTGTTGCCGGAAATGGCCTATCTCAGACTTGTGGTTCTTGAGGACGGTGGCAAGTTCTTGGGTCACCGAATCATTCCACTCGACGCTCTTCAAACAGGTGAGACTGGCCTCAAGGTTCTCCAGTTGTTCTTAGCAGCACCAAAGGTTTTTTGAGGAACATCAGGATGCGAAACCCTTTTGGATTAAAAAGCATTTTTAAAGCAAAAGTTCAGACAAAAATGAAAATTGTATTCCATATTATTCTTTGAGCTGTGAGTGAGTTATGATGAAAACAATTATCTTATTAGTTAGAGCAAGTTGTTAGCTAGTTAGTAAGTAGTTATTTTTGATGAATATAATGATCTTGTTAGTTAGTTAGTTAGTTGGTTAGTCGGTTAGTTCTGATTAATTAAATGATCTTATTGATTAGATCAAGTTGTTAGCTAGTTAATTAGTTAGTAGTTCGTTTTGATGAATAGAATTATCTTATTAGTTAGTTAGTTGGTTAGTTAGTTGGTTCGTTAGTTGGTTCGTTAGTTGGTTAGTTCTGATGAATTAAATGATCTTTTTAGATCAAGTTGTTAGTAAGTAGTTAGTTCTGATGAATAGAATGACCTTGGTTAGTTGGTTGGTTGGTTAGTTGGTTAGTTAGTTGGTTAGTTCTGATTAATTAAATTATATTATTCATTAGATCAAGTTGTTAGCTGGTTAGTTAGTAAGTAGTTAGTTCTGATGAATAGAATGACCTTGGTTGGTTGGTTGGTTGGTTAGTTGGTTTGTTGGTTAGTTAGTTGGTTAGTTCTGATTAATTAAATTATATTATTCATTAGATCAAGTTGTTAGCTGGTTAGTTAGTAAGTAGTTAGTTCTGATGAATAGAATGACCTTGGTTGGTTGGTTGGTTGGTTAGTTGGTTAGTTAGTTGGTTAGTTCTGATTAATTAAATTATATTATTCATTAGATCAAGTTGTTAGCTGGTTAGTTAGTAAGTAGTTAGTTCTGATGAATAGAATGACCTTGGTTGGTTGGTTGGTTGGTTAGTTGGTTAGTTAGTTCTGATTAATTAAATTATATTATTCATTAGATCAAGTTGTTAGCTGGTTAGTTAGTAAGTAGTTAGTTTTGATGAATAGAATGATCTTGTTAGTTAATTAGTTAGTTGTTTCGTTAGTTGGTTAGTTCTGATTAATTAAATTATATTATTCATTAGATCAAGTTGTTAGCTAGTTAGTTAGTAAGTAGTTAGTTTTGATGAAAAGAATGATCTTGTTAGTTAATTAGTTAGTTGTTTCGTTAGTTGGTTAGTTCTGATTAATTAAATTATATTATTCATTAGATCAAGTTGTTAGCTAGTTAGTTAGTAAGTAGTTAGTTTTGATGAATAGAATGATCTTGTTAGTTAATTAGTTAGTTGTTTCGTTAGTTGGTTAGTTCTGATTAATTAAATTATATTATTCATTAGATCAAGTTGTTAGCTGGTTAGTTAGTATGTAGTTAGTTCTGATGAATAGAATGACCTTGGTTGGTTGGTTGGTTGGTTAGTTGGTTTGTTGGTTAGTTAGTTGGTTAGTTCTGATTAATTAAATTATATTATTCATTAGATCAAGTTGTTAGCTGGTTAGTTAGTAAGTAGTTAGTTCTGATGAATAGAATGACCTTGGTTGGTTGGTTGGTTGGTTAGTTGGTTAGTTAGTTGGTTAGTTCTGATTAATTAAATTATATTATTCATTAGATCAAGTTGTTAGCTGGTTAGTTAGTAAGTAGTTAGTTCTGATGAATAGAATGACCTTGGTTGGTTGGTTGGTTGGTTAGTTGGTTAGTTAGTTCTGATTAATTAAATTATATTATTCATTAGATCAAGTTGTTAGCTAGTTAGTTAGTAAGTAGTTAGTTTTGATGAATAGAATGATCTTGTTAGTTAATTAGTTAGTTGTTTCGTTAGTTGGTTAGTTCTGATTAATTAAATTATATTATTCATTAGATCAAGTTGTTAGCTGGTTAGTTAGTAAGTAGTTAGTTCTGATGGATAGAATGACCTTGGTTGGTTGGTTGGTTGGTTGGTTAGTTGGTTAGTTAGTTGGTTAGTTCTGATGAATTAAATGATCTTATTCATTAGATCAAGTTGTTAGTTAGTAAGTAGTTTGTTTGATTAATTAAATTGTGTCAGTTAGATCGAATTATTAGTTAGTTATGCTAATGTATATTATCTTATTGAAGTAGTCAGTTAGTTACTTCTGATGAATAAAATGATCTTATTAGTTCGATCAAGTTGTTAGCTAGTTAGTTGTTTTGAATAAAATAATCATGTCAGTTAGATTGAATTGTTAGTTAGTTATTATAAATTAAATTAACTTATTAAAGTAGTTTGTTAGGTCGTTTGTTAGTTTGGAATAATTAAATGGTCTTAATAGTTAGATCAAGTTGTTAGCTAGTTAGTTGATGATTAATTAATATGACCTTATTAGTTAATAAAGTAGTTAGTCAGTTAGTTAGCAATGATAAATAAAATGATCTTGTTAATTCAAATTGTTAGTTTAGATTGTTAGTTATGATAAACAAGATCTTATTATAGTAGTTAGTTATGACAAGTAACATTATCTTATTAGATCAATTATTCTTGATCAATAAAATTATTTTATTAGTTGGACAAAGTAGTTGCCCAAAAAGGACAAAAAATGGGAACAATTTAAATTTCTGTCTGTTCCGCGCACAGCTATAATAGCGTCTATAATAAAATCCACTTTTGTGAAGAAATAAAGTGAAATGGGTTTGAATGGCTTACGGGTGCGTAAATGTAATTTTGGGGTGAACTATTCGTTTAAACACTTCTGATAATGTTGCATGAGATGTATACTTTAAATGACGATGTGTGGTTACGTGTGCTTGTATATACATTGTATACCGTGTGTGTTTGATTTGCAGGTTTCCAGCACATTTGTTTGCGCAGTGAGAGTAATATGCCGCTCATGCTTCCGTCTCTGTTTGTGCACTTTGAAGTAAAGGACTACATCCCTGCTGCGTTCGCTGGTACTCTCACTGTCCTATAAGCATACATTCACACTCATACAGCAAACATGCGTTCATTGAAGACTGAGACACACGTGTGTGTGTGTGTGTGTGTGTGTGTGTGTGTGTGTGTGTGTGTGTGTGTGTGTGTGTGTGTTATTTATTCAATGTTTTCTTTAGATTTCACAGATGCACTTTTCAATCCAGTGAAGACTTCAAAGCCACCAAAGACAGAGGTACAGTTTAAAGACAGTATATCCAATCATACATACACATGATACACAACATATATATTCAATCATACTAGAAAGATATTAGTGTACTGTGAAGTGCATGCAGTCTGAATGATGTACAGTCTACAAAAATGGAGGCTTTTTTTATAAATATTAAAATATGCCATGTTAAATATCAAAACAAGCTCTACTTGTAATCTCGGTTCTAGAGTTCAACGTATGTGTCTGAATACGAGTTACCTGCTGCAGATGGAGCCCCACCAGCTGCCACACCCACACCTGTCGCAGGTAAATAATCCTGAGGTGCTTACCTGTCTGTCTTAAAGTGCAAGGCCATGTTTGTTTCTTTGGGTGCTACAATGAGTAACCTGGTGGTATCATATGTTATACAATATGAATATGGTGCCAAAATATGATGTTAGATGATATCTGATACCATATCTTCACTGTATGTATAATATTATGTATTATTTATATGATATTAATGATGATTGTCTTATTCTTGTATTTGCAGAATCAAAGGCTGAGAGTCCAGCAGAGGGCAATGTTGCACCAGAGGAAAAACCAGCCCCAGCTCCAGAACCCCCTAAACCTGAACCAGCCCCTGAACCAGCTCCAGAACCCCCTAAACCTGAACCAGCCCCTGAACCAGCTCCAGAACCCCCTAAACCTGAACCAGCCCCTGAACCAGCTCCAGAACCCCCTAAACCTGAACCAGTGGCAGAAACACCTCAACCTGAACCACAACCAGAAGAGAAAGCAGAAGAGCCTGCTCCTGCTGAAAATAATAATGTGACAGAGGTCACGACCACAGAGTCCAGTCCTGCAGACAAAACCAGTGAGGAAACCCCGTCTGATCCATCAGGTGAGGCCTGTTCACCTTGTCATGCTAAATGACACTTTAAATTAGGTTTCAATAGTACTGTACATTCAGTTATTTAGACAGAAGTGAGATGCATCATAACACCCAAATACCACCAAATAGGTACAGTTAGTTAGTTATGAATAAAATGATCTTACTAGTTAGATTGAGTTCTTTTATAGCTAGATTTGATCTTTGTTATAATTAAACAAATTGGTCTTATTAGATTGAGTTGTTAGTTAGTTAGTTATGGTGAACTAAAATTATCCTATTAGTTTGAATGAGCTGTTTGTTATTTTGAATAAAATTATTTTATTTAAGTTAGTTAGTTATGGTGAATACAATTATTTTATTAATTAGATTGAGCTGTTAATCATGTTGAATAAAATTATCTTATTAGATTAATTTATTTAGTTATTTATGGTGAATAAATTGAACCTATTAGTTAGACTGAGATGTTATGTTGAATCAAATTATTTTATTAGATTAAGTTAGTTAGTCAGTCAGTCAGTCGGTTAGTTAGTCAGTTAGTTAGTCAGTCGGTCAGTTAGTCAGTCAGTCGGTTAGTTAGTTAGTCAGTCAGTCAGTCAGTTAGTTAGTCAATTAGTTAGTCAGGTAGTCAGTCAGTCGGTTAGTCAGGTAGTTAGTTAGTCAGTCAGTCAGTCAGTCAGTCGGTCAATTAATTAGTCAGTCAGTCATCAGTCGGTTAGTTAGTCAATTAGTTAGTCAGTCAGTTAGACAGTCAGTTAGGCAGTCAGTTAGTTAGGCAGTTAGTTAGTTAGTAGTCGGTTAGTCAGTCAGTTAGTTAGTCAGTTAGTTAGAAGTCAGTCGGTTAGTCAAGTCAAGTCAAGTCAATTTTATTTGTATAGCACCTTTCACAACACACATCGTTTCAAAGCAGCTTTACAGAAGTTCAGCATTAACAGACGATAAAAATGTAATGTCTATAAAGTCGATAAATCATCATCCTTGTGCAGGGCTCCAAACTGCGACTAAAAATGGTCGCATTTGTGACCAAATAAATTTATTTGTGAGTGTAATTTCTGTCAAGGTCGCCATTGGCGACAGTAAAAGTTTACTCCCTTTTGATTTTAAAATTTGCATTACATTTCCCGAGATACATAACAAAAGTTTATATCAAAGAAATAGCGGGGAAAACGGAGTTCATTGCAGGAACTAACAATTTCAAAAAAGAGACTGTTAGAAAACACGGTGACAGTAACAAGCATAAAAATGCACGTAATTGATTTTTTTTTTTGTTTGGAGCCCTGTTGTCAGTCAGTCAGTTAGTCAGTCAGTTAGTTAGGCAGTTAGTTAGTTAGTAGTCGGTTAGTCAGTTAGTTAGTAGTAGTCGGTTAGTCAGTTAGTTAGTAGTCAGTCGGTTAGTCAGTCGGTCAGTCAGTTAGTTAGTAGTCGGTTAGTCAGTCGGTTAGTCAGTTAGTTAGTAGTCGGTTGGTTAGTTAGTTAGTCAGTCAGTTAGTTAGTAGTCAGTAAGTTAGTCAGTTAGTTAGTAGTCAGTCAGTTAGTTAGTAGTCAGTTAGTAGTCAGTCAGTTAGTCAGTCGGTTAGTTGGTCAGTTAGTCAGTCGGTTAGTTGGTTAGTTAGTTAGCCAGTCAGTCAGTCAGTTAATTAGTTAGTTATGATTAATAATACAAGTTGTAGCAGTTAGGTAGTTACGTTAGTTATAATGAAAAAAGTTGTCTTGCTACTTTGTTCGAGTAGTTAGTTAGGATGGACAAAATTATCTTATTAGTTAGTGTTGTTTATTTATTAGTTGGCTAATTAGTTAGTTTGTTTGTAATTTGTCATTTGTTTTTGACCAGTGCTCACTGTAATGTCTCATTTCAGATCCACCGACTGTGTCCTCTGAAGAACTGCAGCAGCACAAGAACTTCCTGAAGGTCAGCAAGAAACAAGAGAAAGACCTCAAAGACATGGAGAAGAAGTTTCAGAAGAAACGAGAAGAGCTGACACAGAAGTACAGCGAGCAGCTCAAAGCCTTGAAGAAGAACTC